>JAZGTI010008732.1:0-11639 GCA_036877585.1 Botia kubotai | reverse complement strand
GAGTCATTAGCCATCTTCAAGAAACAACTAAAAACTCATCTTTTTCGTCTTCACTTCCTTGACTAATTTACTAACACACCGCCACTTCTACTTCTTTATAAAAAAAATAAAAAACCTTCTGGTACTGTTTTGAAATACCTGAGACCCATCCATAGCACTTATTTACTGTTGCCTCTTATTGTAATTGAAGTTGCTTCCTTGTCCTCATTTGTAAGTCGCTTTGGATAAGTGTCAGCTAAATGACTAAATGTAAATGTTATGGTACTATTATAAATCCCTTAAACCCCTGTCCCATGAGATGTTATCCTTTATATGCCATCTCCATGTAAGCTGTAACAGCATATCTCGCTTAATATACCTGTCATCTGTCATGTCAATTGACTAAATGTCGCATAGTCTGTTTTTGTAGGCAGTCTGAATACATTACCCCCTCATAGACCACTGAGATGACAGGCCCACACAATAGCAGATATTTCTAATGCACGTCCATTTATTCAAATGGTCCACGTGTTGTAGTCATTATCAGTTCAGTCAACTCTATTCATAAACCAATTACAGTCTTTGTTTCCCTAATTAGTTTTAATAGTTTCACTATAATTAATATACATCTTACATAATGACCAATTTTTAAAAAGAATATCATGCTTTTTTATACATGTTTGATTTTTTTGTTTTCTGTGTTTGCATGTTCATTACATGTAAAGCTGCTTTGAAACAATGTAACAATGTAAAAAGCGCTACTCCATCTGCCTGCATAACTGCTTGGTTGACTGCTTTACTGATAATGTCTAACTGTATTTTATGTTTGTGATGCTGACAATAGTCAAATGTCATTTGGTATAAATTGTGCAAAAACTTTTTTTTTACTAAACATGAATTTTTGTTTAGTAGGTATACAGATATAGTGCTATTTTTATTACCTAAATAGTAGTGTATGCACCTTGTTTCATGTATATTTTAAGCCTTTAACCTTCAACTAAAACTTGGCTTGAGATTGTAATGATAGCCAACTACATGTATGTATACTCAAAGTTATCACACCATTATTTCATACACTATATTTTATTAACATACAAACAGTACAGATGGATACCTTGATTACAAAAGGTTTTTGTGTAACACTACTACTGACAATTACTAAGTAGCTGTGCACTTAATCACAAAGGGCAATAATTTTAATTTTTTTTTAAATGAAAAGTTTGTTTGCTTGTCCTAAATATGAAAAAGATGTCAGTATTGAAAAAAAATACTAAACCAAAACCAAACCAGCAAACTTATCTTGTTTGCATCATCCTGGAAGTCAACAGTTTTTAATGGTAAACTTAAAAACGTCTGAGAAACCCTGTTTGTAAGAACATGCTTTTGAATATGCCATTTAATGTGTGTGTTTAACATTGTCATCACTATTCACCCTTTGATATCTGCGCTTGGCTGGAGCAGCTTGAGCCTCGCTGTTTGAATCGACGCCACTTTTAGAAGAATCTCCATCTGTAATACATATGAATAAACAAATACATATACAGTAATTACTAACTAAGAAATTTAAGGGACTTTAAAGTTGCAAACTGTAACGTTTGCATCTCTATCACCATCTTTATTCACAACAAAACTTCAAGTTACTTGCAGTTATTTTCTTAACTTGGATGACAAGTTTAAATTCTAAACAACCATTGTAAGAAAAAGCTGTGTGGCACTTTTCCTGCAGGATCCTGAAGGTGATTAACCCTCTGGGGTCCGAGGGTGTTTTGGAGCCCTGGAGAAGTTTTGACATGTTCTGACATTTGTGCTTTTTTTCAGGTGCTTATAAACATATAAATGGCTAAAGTCTGATAACACTGTATTCAGCACAAACTGGACTACAATAATATCTGAGCTGCATGTGTGTACATGATTGTGTTTTTGAGAAAGTAACGTTTATGCATGGTTAGTCAAAAACTAAAATTTTGAAGTCACTGAAATAAGGGCATAAAATCCATTCAGAACATTTGTTCACAAGACTTTTGAGAACTTGATCTTGCAGCCTAGAGTGTTTTCTTTCGAAATGATGTGTGAGTCATCTAGTTCACTTGTTCACACAAAACAGTATATTGATTTTAATTGTCGAAGACACTTCTTGTTTAGAACGGCCGTATGCAAGGAGGCATGAATAATCATGAATAATGCTGTGATTCACACCTGAGAAGACAAAGACTTCTTTGTAATGAGCTGCATAATAAGTCTTTCAGGTGTGTGAGAGGGAACTGAGAAATGAAGAAAGAATGTAAGAACAAAAGAAGATATATTTTTGGTTTGTAGCTTATTTGGAATATTTTTAAAGCCAAATAACTTGAGATTCACTTGCGAGTGCAGTTATTACCAATGAGCAATTACCAGCTGATAATAAAGGATAATAAAGGACACGCGTATATGTCTGTCAAAGGGTCACTTCTCGGTGACATTTACAGCTTATTTGTTTATATTTATTATTATTATTTTTATATATATTTACAAAATGTCAAATAAATAAAACCTCAAAATTTGCCTCAAAAGGCGCCGGCGGGTTTGTTGACCCCAGAGGGTTAACTAAGAATGCTGTACACTTCCCAGAACATCCACCAGGTGGCAGAAGGACTTGTTTTAGACCTCATTGCCAAACTAAATCTCGCATAGGGAGTGCTATGTTTATTGGATCTGATGTAAAAATTACAGGAAAAACCTGTATAAAAATACAACCTTCGTGCTTTAATTTTTTTTTTTTACATAGAATGCTGTTAAATGTATTACTATTTATCGATCTAGTTTTGGTGTTATACAATTGTAAGTTTAGAATAGAAAGTGCATGCTGATAGTTTAAACAGCTGTTATTGCATGATGTTAAATTAACAGTACTGTATATTGTAATTATAATAATTACTTGTTCAATCAATGAAATCAACTATTTTTTTCAACTTTTAATTGTCTTTTTATTTTAAGGATCTGCAGGGATGGCTGCCCAGATAGCAAGAAAATCTGGATCAGTCTGGCTTACATTAGTTTCTTACGGTGTGTCTTCGTCTCTGGCTTAATTCTGCTGTGGTTTTGCTCCCCACAGTCTTGCGTCAAACAGCATTAGGCATTAGTTATGACGTGTCTGACCAACCAAAACAAACAAAAAGCAAAGAAACAGGCAAAAGGCACCTGAGTCCTGGCTTGAGTTTGGTCTGCCAGAAAAAGTAAATTGTTGACAGAGATCTTGGGAGGGCCTAAAGATATTAGGAATTATTTGGCAGTTGTCTATAAAGTCTTTTAAATAACTTTTACACATTTGAAATGTCCCATTTTAATGCTTGCAGCTGTCATAGCACCACCATTGCTCAAATGGTATCTAAAATTTTTATATAGACTTCACTAGTCTGCGAAATTTTGCTTAAACATTTTATTTAGTTTATTACACTTAGCATAACAATATTATGTAAAACACTAATGCATATTACTTGTAATGCATATTACAAGCTGTTGTGAGCTTACAAGAAACTGTTGTGAGCTTACAAGAAACTGTTGTCTTCATAAAGAAAACATTCTTGTATTTGGACATGTTTCTTTGCAAACTAATGATTAAACTCAAAACATTGTACGTATTTTATGGTTCTTTAAATTAGGTTCTAAGCATTTCAAAACTAATGGCGCATAAGAACTTAAAAACAATTATCCTGTGTCTCTACTGGACATAACACTGAACTACAGCAGTCACAAAAGTTCCAAAGTGCAAAAGTTCAGTTTTGATAATTATTGACCTAAAGAGTCCGTAGAGTTGTATTGCACTGGTTTTATTTATGCGGGGTGAAAGAGAAGTTAGATATTAAATATTTGATGAGAAGTTAGATTAACAGCAGTGGTTCTAGAGGCAAAGTTGTTCAGAATTAGCTCTCTGTGTGGGCGTCTGTCTATATATATGACTATATATGTAGATACATATACCCACACATACATATATTACAAAGTTGCCTCTGCCCACTATCAGTCTTTTACCATTTATTGTGATGTGTACATCTCCACCAAATAACAAAGATCCTAACTGGTCATACTGATGTATAATACACTAAAGGTAAGGGGTATCAAATTTCAGATTTTGTTACCAACCATGAGAACGGAAAATTTGTATTAGTGTTTTATAATAGTCTAATCGTTTAAAATGTAATGTACATTTAAACGTTTAATAATTTTTACAAAGAGCATATTGTGATAGATTTAATAAAACATTGCAATGTAATGGGGGTCAGGTTCTAAGGGGGCTATAATCAAGCTAGAAGTGCCACTGCTTTGATGTCACAAATAGTGTCTGAGACAGATGGTTATATTTCAATAATATAACCGCATATACCTTACTCTACAAACCAACTATGCTCTTGGAGTGTCAGTACCAAACTACCCCCAGACTGCAATTACCACCCAGATGCAGAATCAGGCCTCCAGTGACCATAGCCACACATAGATAAGACTGTTTTACAACCCTAAGGAATGTGGAGAGATTCACGATCACTGCATGTTCTTTAAGAACACACAAAGAAACCATTTTTACCTGTGAACATTCACCTGAGAATTCACTTGCATAATAGAAACATATAAACACATGTATCCAATGTTACTATTTTTTTTATAACCCACCTGCTTCAAGCGGTGATTGAACAAGAGCCAGTAGAACAAGAGCCACAAGTAGTGAAAGCAGTCATAATGACATACCTTATTGTAAGAGATGTTACAGTTCAATGAAATTATAAACTTTCTGAATAGTTCCATAATGAAACAGTTGTCCCATTATCTGAACCATAGCTTTTAAACTGGTTGTCAATCAAGATTAATTTGTTTAACCGTTTAATGTCATGTAAACAGGTGTGGAGTTCAGCCTGGGGTTCTCTTACTGCTTTAGCAGGCTACTGTATATGTAACTTGTAAGACAAAGAAAAATTTGAAACTATAAATGCCCCTTCCATCATGTTCTTTACAGCTGTAGAAATAAGTGATTGTGACAACTGCAACCTAACGGTCTAGTCTCACCAGTACCACCTGGCTGATTAACACATTGCAGCATGCCAGAAAATCCCGTTCTGTTTCTCATGCATTTTTAATAGCCACATCTATACAAACATTGCACCATTTAAGCACCCACATACCCAATATAGTGTCCGGATCTTATTCTTTCTGTTTTCAGTGTCACACAACAGCCCAATGTCACACAACAGCCCAAATTATAAATCATTATTATAAACTTACTGTGTGAATCATATAACACTGATGTGTTACATGCTTGCTCAATAACTGATTTCTGTTCATTTTTAAACAAAAGTAGTTATGGATTGCAGCACTAAAATAAAGATAAGTATCTTACCCGGCTTAACAAATTTGTACATTTTAGCCCTTATAAATTTTTTTTCATCAGATGACAAAAACATTTGAATCACAAGTATGTTTGTGAAACAAATTGTCTGAGCTCCTTCATTGAAACCAGTCCCATTTGAACAGGGTTTAAAAGGGGTCATGACATAAGAAATTAAAGTCGCTGAGGAGTGAGTGATTATTAAGGAGTTGTTTACAATAACAAGGTTGCAATAACTGTAGCAATGCAATAGCAACCAAACGTTGTGCTGTTCCAGTATGTGGGAAAAGTGTGTCTTTGCACCAGATCTATTTTTCTGTGACGTCGGGTTCTATTTATTTTTAACTAATGGCCTAGTCACATCAAGATCTTTAAGACTGCCTAAATATCAGGCCATGCCAACTGTTTTGGACTCAAAAAAATCAAACTCAAAAATACTGCAAGCTGTAAATACTGCATCTCATTTAAATACTTTTTTAAATGACAGTTAAATTCTTAATGACTTATTTTACTTTGTTTACTCATTGCATATTGTTTTCAGAGTTCACAAAGCCACAAATTAGTTAAATAATGATATTAACTGTTAGCAAGTGTTAACTAAGACAGTTAACTAACAAAAACCTATTTAAACAGGTACATTACTTAACATCACAGAAAATATGAAATGGACATTTTATATATGTCATTCCTAATATTTTTGTATATTTTGATTACTCGTCACATTCAGACTTAAACATATATGGCTGTATTACACCAAGAGCCATTGCCTTGCAACTACCTGTACTACCATCAAATACTATAAACAGTTTCTCAGGTGATATGCCTGGGGGCTGTTGATAATTAGTTAATAGGTAAAGATGTTAGCCAATCATAGAACTGGGTGGGTCACATTGAAGTCTTAAAGGAAAAAACAGAATGAAAAACTGGTGGAAAAAGGTAATAAATTGTACAATTTTGTATATTTTTTGTGCAAAATAAGTAATAATATAATTACACCTCAGGGAACTTAAAGGAACTAAAAGGTCCATGTCATGACCTTTAAGTTTTGATGTAAATCGAAATCTTTTAGAAACGCTAAATGAGCTTTTGCGATGTTGTACCTTTCTGATCATTCTCACCATCATTATCACTGTCCAACACTCGGCTTCTCTTTTTGGAGCACACCCCCTTCAAACGATCACTGGAATACAAATCACATTTGGTGTCAGTGACCTGTGTTTGGTATGAATTTCCCCAAAATCTATGCAAGTGTAAGTGACGATGCTAATCTACCTTTGCTCCTCAGCACCAGTACTGTCCCCACATGATGTTAAATCTTAAAGAAAAAACAGATCAATTTTATGAAAAGTAAACATCACAGCCATTTAAAGGGATAGTTTATCCAAAAATTAAAATGTAGTTTCGTAGAAATGTAAAAAAAAGTAATTTTTAAAAATTAATAAAAAAAAACTGCAGTCCCAGAGAGACCATATGCCTCAGCCCAAGATGTGGAAGCTTTGAGTCTAGCCCCTGATGGGTACAGACTAACAAATTCTGGTTTTGTAACTAAATGCTAGAACTCTCTACGAGGGGATGAAGTTTCTGTGGAGAGGCATCCCCTAATCTTTTGTTTCTTAGGCCTCAACCATCTGGCACCACATCTGCTAAATGACAGTACCTAACTGAGATCTTTCTATAGTCTGAAGAATAATGCCACAGAGGGTTTGAACAACATCAGTAAATAATGACATTTCTTGGTGAACTCTCTCTACACGTTAACCACAAGATAAAATAAATTTTACCTATAAAATGGTCCTCACCAGAAACATGCTCACCTTTTGACTGAGCAGAGGTATGTTTTCTTTTTCGTGACAGCAGAAGGGCTCTCAGCGCTTGAGCTCTCAGCTCTTCATAATCTCTACAGTCCTCCATTTCTATAGCCAGACTGTTCTTCCAATCTCCTTCAGTATCGCCATCAGCCGCAGTCTCCTTAACCGGGTCTAGCGACAACGCTAAAGCCCTAAGCTGATTAGCACTCAGACTGGCTGGAATCCTCCAGAAAGATTCCTGGTGGAGTTACGTCAAATTAGAACAGATTACAACCTTTCAGCACTATGGACCATGCCATTTCTATCATTTTGCTCCATTAACTAGAAAATGCTAATACAAATAACAAATCATTAGTGCTAATTAAAGTTCAAATCAACCTGCCCATCTGTTGGTGCTCGTATTCCAACTTTGCGCAGAAGTTTTTGAAAAGTCCTGTTCTCCATGGCATCCTCATTTTTCTCCGTCAGAGGAACCAGTGCCACAGGATGAGAAACACCTGAACAAAGAGGCTCATACTTTAAAATCATCTTGTGAAAGACGTGTGTGTGTTAGTTTGGGGAACGGCTCAAATGATCTGTGGGTTTTTATCGTGTTATGCAACTGCTAGTGGTGGTTTCTTGCTGGACCAAGTCATAAGTCTTAACCGCAATTGCAAACCATATGACATTATAGCATTATGATTTTTTTTTCAGTGTTGGCAGTGTTTTCCTTCTGTATGGCAGTATGGTGACACCTCACTATTACCTGTTCAAATGTGTTGACGTATAGGAAAATAGTTTTTTTTATTATTATTGACAAACAATTTTTGTTTAGACAACAAATGTTTAGTTTAAGTTTAGTTTCAACCATACAAATTTAATATGAGTTTATTTAACAGCACACAATTTAACAACTTCCCGGGCAGCGGGAAGGCGCTGAAGAACACAAACACTTTTCCAGACGGGACTCTGTTATACAGTAACGCAGTAGAAGCAATGAAGGATCTAGCTGACAGAGGTTTTCCTATTACTGTTTTTCAACCCCCTGAGACACTGATGAAGCGAATACAAAGTCTCACTTGGCCCAAGGCTGGTTGGAGAGCGGAGTGAGGCAGCCCCTCTGTCAAGCCGAGTTACAAAGAAAAGCTTCAATCTTTTAGACAGTACAACACACAACACTGAGTCAGTTAAAATAAAGGCTTGGGATAATTTTGTTTGGACTAGATTTTACTGACAATTCTATGCTCTCTCTTTAACGTCATGGACTGTTTTGATTAGGTATGACTTGATCTAGATTTAGAGATCTAGCTCTAGAGCTTTTACCTAGTATAAGATGTTTAGTGTGGGTGCCATACGATAGCTGTTGAACTGAAAGTGCAGAATGTTTTGCTAATGTGATCAGTATTGGGGGACCTTTCCTTTTGGATTGTGAAGGTTTTCCTTCAGGGCCGCTGTTTTAGCTCACAAGAGGTCAGGAAAGAGACCTTTTTGTTGAAGTCCTTAAAGTTTCCGTTTTGTTGATGTCCTTTCACCGTTTTAACTTTGTTAAATTGCTGTTTAGTGAAGAGGATGTCTGCCCATTGGTTGAGTCATAAGATGAAAAGCTGGTCACCTTTTACGTTCATAGGAAAAGATGTCAAATAATGTAAATAGGGTGCTCAATCAAATTAAAAGATGTAAAATTGACAAAACTTAAGATAAAGCCCAGATAGCTTTTTTACAGGAAACAGACCTCTCACAATTAGAACACAAATTGAATAGACAAGGTTTTAAATGTTTTCTCATCCGCCTTTAAATCCGAACACAAGAGAGGGGTGGCAAATAAATTTTGAACATATATCATCTACCATAGATAAAGACAGTAGATATGTGATAACGGGGAAAATAGAAGGCTCCTAGGATCAGATTGGCCTTTTTAGATGTGTGGAGGGATTTTAACTCCACAAGTCGTAGCTATTCACATTTTTCTTTCCCTTATTCAACTTATTCGAGAATTGATTACTACTTTGTCTTGTAAAGATATAAACAGGATTCAGAGCTGTTATATGGGAACAATGGATCTCTCTGATCATAGTCCTGTTTATTTAACCTGAATAATAAACTTAAGACTACCCTTTGGAGACTAAACTGTAATATTATAATATAATATACTTAGTAATAATATACTCATATAGCAGATGAAAACTGAATTTAATACTTACTTAGAAAAGAATGATAATGGTGAAGTCTCTCCACCCATACTCTGGGACGAATGCAAAGCTGTGGTAGGCAGGAAAATTATTGCTACCACCATTACTTATAAAGGTTAGACGTGAGAGACTTACTAAATATATATATATATATATATATATATAATTTAGCATTATTATAAATTATATATTAAGCATATTAGAAATTTGGATTCTAAAGTACATTTGGATTCTAAAGTGCATTTAATCTAAAGATTAAAAAGGTCTAGGCTGGAATTGATGATCTGTACATGCAAGAAATACAAAAAAGTTTACTATACATAAATATTATGAGGTGGGAGGCAAATCTATGAAACTTTTGGCGTATAGGTTATGCAAACAACAAGCGGACAATTCAATTTATAAAATTCTTAACCCCATTTCTAAACTAATACAATATGACCCAGATGAAATCCTTAATTTTTTTAGGTATTTTATCAGAAATTGTAAATTGACAAAGATTCCCAAGGGATAAAAAAACTCTTTGAATCTACCAATAGTCTCTGTAGAAAACAATATGAAACTGTTATCTGAAATAACTTGATGAATTAAACAGTGCTGTTAAAAGGTTAAAAGTGAAAAGACAAAAAAATATCACTAGGATTTATCACCGACTAGGATCACACCGACAGATTTAATTTTGTGCTACTGGCTACTTTTAATCTATGTTTAATTTTCTATATTAAAAGGTAGATTGGTTCCTCCCTCATGGAAGGAAGCCATTATTTCAATTATAACAAAGTAAGGGAGAGATAAAACAGTGTGGAAACTTTAGACCTATTAGTGTTCTAAATGTGGATTACAAATTATTTGCATCCATTTTGGCAAGACTGTTAGATATAATTATTCCAGAAATCATCCACCTAGATCAGACTGGATAACATAACAGAAGCCTTAATAATGGGACTGAACACCGAGAAGGCATTTGATTTAGTTAGATGGAAGCACCTTTTTATGGTCATGAACAGATTTGGTTTTCATGAGTCTTTTATTAAAGTTATTAAGGCACTTTATGATAAACCATTAGCAGGAATTAAGGTGAATGGAGAGCTCTATAATCAATTTATTTTAGAATGTGAAACACAACAGCATTGCCCAATGAGTCCTACTTTATTGCCCTATTTATAGAACCCCTTAATCAACGGATTAGACAAAATCATAACATCAAAGGCATAAATATGGGGACAGAAGTGCACAAAGTAGCCACCTTTGCAGATGATATTTTAGTATACCTAAAGCGGCCAACCCAGACCTTTCCAGAATTATCACTGCTTGAGGCCTATGACTCATTTTCAGGTTATAAGGTACAAAAAAAGATAACCCAGGTTCTTACTTTTAATTATACACCCCCTGGATTTATTACTAACAAAATCTTCCCTAATTGGAAAGTAGTTTCATGAAATACCTGGGAGTAATTTAACAAAAAAGATATATTAACTATTTCAAGTTAGTGTCGCCCCACTAATTGCAAAAATCCAAACTGAGATATCGAGATGGAACCTTATTCCTTTCCAAGTATGAGCTCAAGGGTTAAATCAGTCAAGATGAATATTTTGCCCAGACTACTATGCGTTTCAATTATTGCCAGTGTATATATATCGATGCAACAATTTGTAGAATGGGACAAATTAATTAAGATTTATTTGGAAAGCGAAAAGACCTAGAATTTGATTTAAAACCCTTCAGTTATCAAAAAAAAAAATAGGGAATGGCCCTTCCGTCTGCGAGATTGTAATTATGCTGCACAGATCAAATCGATGGTGTCGTATGTAACAACGAAAATAGATCTAAATGGAAAGTAAAAGAGTGCCATTTCTCAAGATAATCCCATACAAGCGGCTTTGGGAGACATGGGATTGCTAAATGAACTACTGACTATAGATAATTTGTTGTTAAATATAACTTTAAAAGTTTGGAAGAAAGTAGTGAAATTATGTAATTTGCAAGACTTTGTGGTTCTGTTGCGCTTATGATACTGATTTTGTTCCTAATAAAAATAACAGATTTAAGGGATGGGTAAATAAAGGCCTAACTGGATAAAGGCCTGGATCAACGCTCGCAAAGCTCCGGGTCCTGACAACATTCCTGGTCGTGTACTGAGAGACTGTGCAGTGGAACTCACTGATGTCTTCACAGACATCTTTAACATCTCACTCTCCCTGGCTGTCGTCCCCACATGTCTCAAAGCCACCACCATCATCATTCCGGTCCCAAAAAAGTCATCTCCCTCCTGCTTTAATGACTACCGTCCAGTTGCACTTACCCCCATCCTCATGAAGTGCTTTGAACGGC
>JAZGTI010008731.1:0-19744 GCA_036877585.1 Botia kubotai | reverse complement strand
ACATTACACTCCTCATACATTACACATTACACTCCTCATACATTACACATTACACTCCTCATACATTACACTCCTCATACATTACACATTACACTCCTCATACATTACACTCCTCATACATTACACATTACACTCCTCATACATTACACCTAATCCTGAGGACAGTTTATACAGAACTGTACATGTCTGCTTGTTTGAAATTAATTTACTGCAAGTTGTTTTCTTGTGTTCCTTGTAAGAAAACTCTTGATTTAGAGTTTATTTCGTGTTGTGTTTGAGAAAGCCCTTCAGGTGACTTTATCCTCAGTCATCTATTAATAGAGAAGAAATCCGGATGAACACGTCTGTTTCTTTCATGTCACTTTCATACTGCATTCTTTCCTGGAATCTCGTTTGACAGTTCAGTGCAAGTTTGTGTCTCTCTTTAAATCTAGAAGCATTGTCTACCATGTTCTTTCGCTTTACATTTGTAATCCTTTGGCACAGAGTCATACCAAAGCATAACTTCAGCATGACATGTCCTAGGGTGTTTGTGCGGTGTACACTAGTGAGGGTGTGTTTGGTCCCTTCAGAGTAGTATGTCTCACCTTCTTCCCAGAGATGTTCATTTCATTTGTCAGAGTTAAAAAAACTTGTACACACACATTCACAGTTAAAAGGCTTGTTGGCCTCCAGTGGTCTGATGGCTTCTTGCAGTACTGGTGTGTGATTGTTATGACGTATGCCCTGATGCCTTCTAAGGGCAGTTTGCCTCGTCTGTGGACTCAGATTGGCACTGAGTGAGGAATATTTCTCCTGCAGGACTGAGGTTCTGAGATTGTGCTGTTTTTGTGGTCTCTACTGAGATCCACAGATTCTCAGTCAGCAGACGCTTTTATCTGCATCAAACATCTTCTGTGTCTTTTTACATCCTGTTTGGTACTTTCTCCGTGTGTTTTCAGGTTCTTTACAGTTGTTGAGGAACGCTGGTCCCTTCCTCCATGTTTTGTTATTTCAGGTTATTCCCCATCTGTCGAGAGGTAGAGTGAAATATAGCTGTTAACCTCTATCTGCCCAACAAACAGTGAAGAAGATTTTTTGATATCTCACTTATTATAATCAATAATTAATTGAAATAAGACTTCAAAGCTGTCAGATTATTTACAAATTCAAGACTGGAGGTTAAGTTTCAGACAAACTGATCAATTAAATGGCATGAAATAAATGTGGCAATAACTTTAATTGAACATTATTCGCTACATGGAAAACTTAATTAAGTTTCTTTTAGACGTCTCATACTCTTTGTGTCAAGATCTCATGTGATTGACAGAACTTCTCTACACTTTTCCAGACCTCCATAACGTACCTCAAAGCGACTGTACACTTTCTTCTCCCTGCGCATGCTCTCTATTCTCTTCAGCAGGCTGTCTCTCTCCTGTGGGTTGACTGGAGAGTGGCCGGACCAGTTCTGGCTTTGATATTGGACGGATGAGTTGGAATCTTCCTTGTTTCCTTGATTTTTCTCAGACTCTTCAGCCTGCTTTGCCAGTTCCTGTCTGTTCTTCTGGCTGTTTGCAGAGATTTGCTCCAGGATCACTTTGGTATCATCCCTGAGGTTGCTGCTGAACAGCACGCTGGAGGTCAAGGTCTGATAGCGTGACTGTGTGGATTTAGAGCTGGATTTGTTGTTTCCCACTGTTGTTGAAGATGATTCTGAATGTGTCTCTTTGTCTGAAGGTTCCTCTTGTACCTCAGGGACAGTTTTCATTGTCTTATCCTCAGGAAAGCCTGACACTCCGGAATGCTTTTTATCTCCCTTTGGCTCAAGGAAGCCCTTCAGTCTCTGAGTTTGTTTTTTAAGAAGGTCAAGGGCCTTTGTATCTTTGCCATCTGAGCCCACGAGATTTAGGGAGGTACTGGAACCCTGATGGGTGAGGTTTGGACTTTCTTTGGACTCTGTGTGTGTGATGCCTGAAGAACTGAAGCTGCGAGTCTTCTGAAGTTCACTCTTTTCAGAATCAGTTGCGTCTGTGAGAATCTTCTCAGCGCTTGAGATCGGGCGAGTTTGAGATGGTTTAATTAAGAACTTGGGTACAGGCCTCATTGTCTTATTTGGTTCTTTAGCTGGTTCTTTAAGTGCTTCAATTTTATGTTCTGTCAGAGTTCTACTGTTTGTGTATTGCCTGTCAACACTGAGTCCAAAAGGTTTTGGTGAGATGTCTGGGTTCTTTTCAGCAGGTTCTGTTTGTGTCACTTCAGGTTCTTGTGTCTTCACAGTGCTGGATCCTTTTGTTGTAGTAATGGACATGTTTGGAGTTTTGGTTGCTGTGGAACTATCAGAGATGTCAGACTTCACAGCTGGTTCTCGGATTGTAATACCTAAATCTAATTGTAATTTTGGGGCTTTTCTCTTCGCTGCCAGTTCTTTAAAGTACTGAAGGCGGCTTGCTGGATCATTCATATTTAGGTAAGAAGATGTTTGCTGTGTTGTTGAGGTGTCTGGTGGCTCTAGTGTAACTTTGTTTTGCTCTTCAGCTTCAGGCTTGTCAGGTTTCTCCTCTTTGATGTTTGTGGCATCTTGGAGTGTTGTTGTCAGATCTCCTGTCGATGAGTGTTTGCTGTCTGTTTTCTTATGATTACTCCAGTCAAATGGCTCTCTTGACAGTGGTCTTCTCTTCTCCAGAATCTCTGCCACAATAGACGAGTACCGAACAGGCTTGCTCTCCTCCTGTAACTCCGCACCAGATTTGGTCTGTGAGAAGCTGTACTGCTCCAGGTTAGGGGAGGTGAAGATTAAAGAGGAGCGTAATCTTGAGCTCCTCTGCAGCATTGGATTGATTCTGCTGTGGAATGACTCATGTTTTGTCTTTCTGGTGTCTTTATCTTCCACCTCCTTCTCATCTGTTGATGATGCGAGCGATGTGGCTGAAATGGCTGGCTTCAGTAAAGTTTCAGGACCTGTGGGACCCTGATCAGAGATGATGTCTTGTACTTGATTCCTCTCTGGTACTGTAGGTTTCCCGAAGCGTGGCCACAGGTCAAGGTTAGGTTTAGTTTGGAGATTTGTGTTGAAATAAAAGGCGGGTCTCTCTGGACAGTACGGTTTGCTGTCAGTCTGTTGCTGTGGTTCATCGAAGGCATCTGGACCTGTGGGCTGAGTCAGGCCCTCCTCTCCTTCATCTTCACAGGTGTTGAGATAAGAGTTGATTCTCCATCTTCGCAGGCCTTGCTTCACACTTGGGTCTTTGGAGTGCCGCATCTGCTCTCCAGTGGAGAACATCTGCTTGTGGTCTGGAGGATGTGGTTGAGTTGGTGAGCTCTGACAGGCGTATGCGTGGGCTGTAGCAGGCCTCTTGTGGCTTTGCAGGTCGTAGCATCTCTCTCCTGCATCATCAGTGGACAAAACATTCAGGTTTCCTGGTGCTTTAAATTCAGGGGGATATGCAAAGTCTGAGTAGTGGTCTGTCTGGTTCGTGCCATAAGCAGTGCGGTCAAAGCGTCCAGGCTCAAAATCAGCCCCCCCGCCCTCACCCTTATAGGAATGTTGTTCCGTCTCCTGCAGGTTGTTCACGACACCCCGTTTCATGTACTGCCGGGAGGCTGCATACATCTCCTGAGTGCACTCTGCATAGCTGTGTCTCTTAAAAGTGTTCATTTCCAACTGTCTGGACGCGAACGTCAAGCGTCCTTGATCTAAAAATGAGTGCTGCGTTCTCACCTGCTGTGATGAGTACTTTGTGAGCTGCGCAGCACCTGGTTCCAGTGTGTGGTGGAATGGATCATCTCTCCGAAAAGGCAGTACAGAATCAACACGATCCCCAAACTGATAAGCAGCAAATCCTCTAGCATTCCTCAGTGACTGAGTCCTTTTTAAACCAAACTGGTTTTCAAAGTAAACTGTGCTGTCCTGTGGCACGGGTACGAGGGCATTTTCAACAACAAGAGGCTGTGACTGAGCAAACAAAATGCGGAACTCCTCATCAAAAGTGGAAACTAGCTCTCCAAGAAACAAATGAGCAATGCATCTGTGAATCTTCTCAAACGACCACATAAAGCTGAGGGGAGAAATCAAATTTATTGTCAAAGTGAGCGTGCATTTGTAATGCAGCCTCTTGTTCTGTGTTAATTTGTGATTTATCTCACCTGTAGTTTCCACTGAGCACTGCTCTGCAGTCAGCCAGAAGAAAACGGTCCATCACCTGACCTTTAAAAGACTTCCCTGTGCGGCAGAAATAGGTAATGCCTGTCACTGTTCGTACCCGCATCATCTGCAACCAATCACAATACACGGCAACATAAGTCTGTGTGTTACAGTCTTTTTGTTCTTGTATTTAAATCTTCAACTCCAGAGTTACAGGTATTAACAGCATGTGCCTGTTACTCTGGTTACTCTGGTTATAATAATGAATTTAAATTAAAGAGAAGAGCATTTGAGATGTTTTGCTTAAAGTAAACTTACATGGACCATGTCCAGGTTAACTTTGCAGCTTGTCACCATAGCAACAAAATGATGGGCATTGTGTTTGTCCAGCAGAATATAGACAGGCACATGACGTGCTGCAGCATCCAGAAGATCAGCAAAGATGTCGACATCTGTGAACATATCCATCACCACTGCAATGACCTGTTGAGAATAATGAAGTGATAAATCACCTGTGATCACTTGCAGCCTACATCTAAAGAGCTTTTGGTCAAAGGATCAGGTCAAAGGTTTAGGTCAAAGGTTCAGGTCAAAGGTTCAGGTCAAAGGTTCAGGTCAAAGGTTCAGGTCAAAGGTTCAGGTCAAAGGTATAGGTCAAAGGTTCAGGTCAAAGGTTCAGGTCAAAGGTATAGGTCAAAGGTTCAGGTCAAAGGTTCAGGTCAAAGGTTCAGGTCAAAGGTGCAGGTCAAAGGTGCAGGTCAAAGGTGCAGGTCAAAGGTTCAGGTCAAAGGTTCAGGTCATGTCTTTCTTGTAAAGGTGCAATCAGTGTTTACTTTGGGTTTGTTTGGGCAGTCTTAATCTCTATACTGACTGTATACTGTTTTCAATGACAGATGCTATTGTAGAAATGATCTGTAAACAGGCAACGGGGGTTACCAAACTAAAATAAGATCATGTGACCTTCCTACGTCAGTCCCCATGAGGCAACCTGCTCCACAAAGAATGACCCAGCTTTTCTTACACCACTCATATGACTCGAGAACATCATTCCAAACACAGAATAATGTTGTTTTTGTGTGAAACTGAGGGCTGCTGTAGGACTGTTATATGCTGTTCTATCTGACAGGACTAACCTGATGAGCTGTTCGGATGAGTCGCCGGGCCTGCTCTTTAATGCTCTGCATGTCAGGGTCTGATGGGTTTACCAGGGTCGTGACCTCTGTGGGACCCACAAAGCAGTGCTGCTGCAGAGGCCAGCCGAGGTCCAGTCCTGGAACGTCCCGGTCCGAGTGCAGCGGCCAGTAGGTGTCAGATGAGCCGTCCTGATCTGTGTCCCCACACAGCAGTTCTGGGAGATTTGTGGCGCTCTGTGGTGACTGTACGCTGCTTTTAATATAGTCCATCTCTGGCCTTGATAAGAAGTCACACACATTAGCAGTTTGTATGAAGCTGTAATAACCCTCGATGTTTTCCTCCAGCAGCGCATCTATAGCCATGCGGTACTCCTCTCTGTAATGGGGCCGCAGGTAATTCGGATGCAGGGGGTTTTCCCCCAGTGAGGAAGTCTGAGAGCGATGGGCCATGATGAAGCTCGCAAACAACCTGAGGAACAAAACACAAAACTGAAAGAGCTTTTGTTGCTGTTGTCAATAGCCCTCATAAAGTGTTTTCAGTGTCAACACGTTTAAATAATGTTACAATTCTGTCTATTATAAAATATATATTGTGGACAAACTTTAATGGACCAACAATAATTTACTTACAGCTGGATTTAGGTACAAAGACCAAATCTGCACACTAAACCAAAATGTTGCTTACATTTGCATTTTAAATCCACAAAAACAAATCACAGATCAGCCATTAACACTCTACATGTATCATAAAACATAACCAGCATCTGCTTTAATAAACATAACCAAACATACAGCCAATTCTCATTGATTACACACTGAACACATTTCATTAGTGTTTCATCTGCAGTGCTGCTGACTGTCGTGGTTTGATTCACACGCTGAACTGTTTGTTTACATCTAGACTTGATCTGTTCTCTGACAGTGACCTCTTATGTACATTTGTTTGAATTTTAGACATCGCCATAGAAACAGTGTCAGCCACTTGGTGAGTGACTCACTGCGGGCAGGAGAGGAAGTGAAGACACATCGACAGAGAGAGGAAATGAAAGAAACATGAGTGATTGAGAGTGTAATGCTGATGTTCTTGTGGAAGAGAATATGTGAGTTTATCATTAAACTGATTTAGGTTGATCATGAGGAAAACTGATCTGAAACAGTGGTAACTGGATTCTTATCTGATATAACAGACACACTGTATTTGAATCGACATATTTTAATTCTGCCAACTAATGTGCAGCCACAGCTGTCAGCATGTTTCCTTACGTGGGTTGACACCCAGACCAGTAAATCATGTTGGAGCAGATTCACCGGACACTGTCTTACTTTACATCATTAATTAGTTCTAAACTCATTGATTTAAATGTTAAAAATGCAGAAGAGTGTAAAGCAGAGGCACTTATACAGGAGTCAATAGGGGTGTGCACAAGTCAACTAGTTATGTACTCACTCAAGTGTGACTTTCATTTGCCTAGATGAATCTCACTGTTATAAATGAATGACCTCTAATCACTGAGCTCTGCTACATCAGTGTTGTGATTCTTATCAGATTATAAAGTCATGAAGAAAATACAGCAATGTGAGGCACTGGTTAGTGTTCATTCTGCCAGCGGACATCAACAGAACTTTCACTACTTTTTTTAAAAAATGTGTCATACACATTTATCATTTTCAAGTATTGTTTAGTAAATTATGTGTTTGACTGCCAAAGTTCTCAAAATGCCTAATAATTAAAATTAAATATTATAAACTCATGTTCTGTGCCATTAAGTCAGTGTGAGTCATATGAAACTGCTTCATACCTGAACTGACCGGTTACCAGTCATGTTAACAGTACAGGGATACACAGTTTTACAGTTACAGTATGTGGTCACTACATTATTAGACTCGAGACAGATCTGGACATCACCAGGACAGGAGATGCTTCGCACTTTGCACAAATTGTTCACAACACGACTATTAAACTTTCACAAGTGGGTGTAACTGGACAATATTTAGAATATAATGACTGAGGGACAGAATACTAACTGTGTTTTACAATTCATCCATGAACAGAATTTCTCTTATGCATGGATAACATTTCGGACCCTGTGCTGTGCAACATCTGATGTGTATCTATTTCTTTAATGTTTCCCATGTCAGTCACTGTTAATCATGCTAATAGATGTCTTATTTGTACAGTGTACATATTGATCTGTGTATCATTTGTTCGATATCCATCTGAGGCCTCATGGATGTACTTTCAGACATCTTCTGTAACCATATTTAATCCATACAAAAATGATTTGTGTTTCAACAGGTGCCAAACGTTGAACCTGCACAGAACCGTTAGTAGAAAATGATGAGTGAGGATCATAGACCGCACATGTCAGTCTGTTCCCGGTCCAGCTGGACCTCACCCTACAAGAATATCCTGAACCGATCCCTAACCAAAGTCCAGTGTGATAACGAAATGCATCACATCTGAAAGATCAATCATAGTCTTACACTGACAGCAAGGAAAATAATAAATAAGCATTTGTTTAGAAACTCTGTCACTCTTTTATAAGCACATAATCCAGTGTGATCTTTTCCTGATCATTGTAACACAGCAACACATTACTGCTCAATGAGCACCTTATATAATACTGTAAATGTGACGGCGTGTTGTGAGGACACTTCTGTACCATGCCATTAAGAACCATTCCAGTAAGAAGAACGTTCAAAGTGATGAAATGTAGCTGTCATGAGAAACTGGGTTACTGTTAGCCTGTGTGTGTGTGTGTGTGTGTGTCGACACTCTCGGTCTCGGTTCTTACCTTTGATGCAGGAGCGTGTTCGGGGTCACTCGCAGTCTTCGGTAAAGAAACTTTCTCTCGTCCCTGAGAAGAGAACTACATTAACCCGTCGCAGCGATGTGACTTCAGCCTGATGCCGCTCACGCAGCCCGGCGGAACCTGTGCGCGTCTCCCGCAGACTCTGTCATTACACTCCTCCCAACCGTCACCGGCGTCACCGTTCACCGACACGAATCATTTCTGTAAAAGCCCTCAAACTGTCAACATGTTGTTATACGATGTGCGGAACAGCGGAACATCTGCCCGGTGTAGCTTCACCAAGCGCGTCACATCAGCGTCCACTTCCTCGTTTCATTGCGTTACTGTTCACTCGATGTGTCTATAATCACCTTTACATCTCTGATGCGTATTTCAGACTCCGTTACACAAAATAACGTGAAACATCACAACATGCTCCAGCGCACTTACACAACTCAACTGCATATATTTTATATACACGGATGGACTTTCTGTTCATTCAAAACAATGAGCTCTGCTTTGTTTTTCAGATACAAACATAAACTCATACTGTGCATTGTTAATTTTACTGCAGTTTGTATGTGTGTAAATAGGTGCAGAAACACATGGAAGACACGTGACTCCAGACTTTCACCCAAACCAGCATGAGGAACTCTTGAGACAGCCAGTGGTTTTAATCCTATAAGTAACATTTGGAGTTTATTTCTTTGTGTGTGTGTGTGTGTGTGTGTATACATGTTAAATGGCTTATCTTAAGACTCACTCAGGTAAGGGTGGTTGTGAGAAAGGGTGCAGCCTCAAAAGAATGTGCCAACATAACATCAGAGACACTAGCTACACCCATCACACACACACACACACACACACACACACACACGCCCATCACACGCACACACACACACCAGCATACTCGCCTGTACTGCTGTGTACTCCAGACTGCACACATGAGGTCACTCAAATCATATTACGCAAACATGTATTTATAATAAACAGTAAATGTGTGTTGTGCCTCGTGTACTCATTCAAACTTATTCAGTCATATTTACACTCATTATTCACTCTTAGCTTTCCACAGCACATACTGGTACACTTGTGTGTAAACAGGCCCGTTAACAAGTCATATTTTTACATCCTATTAGACATATTTACAGTGTTCAATGTTTGTGAATGACTGTTTTCTTTAAAGCACATTTTTGAAACATTTTTCATACTTGTGTTTTTTAGGCTGAAGGGCATTGTACTTTGAGACAGGGTTTTGTGTCACAATGGCTTTGCCTCCCAGCTAAAGGTTTTTATTGTGAGCTAGAGTGTATTTTCTACAAACCCTCTTTTGTTTTATAACCCACGAGTGTGCAAACAAGTCACAGCTTGCTAAAGTCACCTGTATATGTATATATGTATATATGAGTGAACTTTAAAACAGCACCTATATCATATATATCATGTGACACACAGCAGCTTTTCTTTTCCTTGCGTTTAAACACACACAGATGCATTCTAAAAAGCTCCTTTTATAAAAGTCAAGTTTATTAAAAGTGTGTTTTATAAAGTGTAAAGAGTGTGTAATAGTGCCTTCACTGGGTTCGGTAATGATCTGATTTTATAATCATGTAGTTGTATTGAGCGCTTATGTCATTTCTCAGCCCTGGCATGATCATACAGTTGCCTTCATATTAAGTCAGTGTTTGTTCTGTCTATTCCTGTGTCATACATTTGTATTGTTTATTGTTTGTGTAATGGCTCATTTCCTACCGCTGATAAACTCAGTTGTGATGTGGTGTGAGATTTCTGCTGCTGAAACCTGAAATGTTGCATGTTTGTACATTAAATGTCAATGTCCTGAAGCTGCAGAGCCAGTAAGAGCTGAATGCATCGCTTCCTCCAGGAATGAAGTACACCAGGCTGTGGGGTGTCATATAATATTGTTACCCCAAGCGTTGGTACATGTTCACCCCCAGCACAAACACAAAGTACAATAACAGCCATAAATGTTAGTCATAACATTTTAGTGTATGAATCACGGTGATGTTTCATTGCTTTCAGGATTAACTGTTCTGTAATTATATAAGTGGATTTGTAGTATATGTTAGTTTGTGCGTGGTGATCTGATCTGACTTCACAGGTCCACATTGTGCTATTAAATACAGTTTAATGGTTGATGTGATTTATGAGTTATAAAGAGTGATGACAGGTGGATTATTTCAGTCTCTGATGTCGGCATTAATTCTTTTCATGATGTCACTGGTGATTTCTCTGTATAATCTCGTCATGTACGTAATGTAAGTTTGTCGTCATGTATAAAGTTTTAGCAGGGCTGCAGTGATTCTTCTGGAACAATGAGTTTAGCTCATACTGGAGATTAAAGCAGGTCGGACTGGTTATTAAAGGTGTTGTAAACATGTTTTTATACCACACATTAAATGCTGAATGACAGATAGATGTCCTGGGATATCACACCTCTTTCTGTAAAGGGCCCAGCCGCCCCACACTTTCAACCAATCAGAGAGGACTGCCATACAGTAGTGTAATGTGATCAGATAAACCTACTTCTGTTTTGTCCATAGTTATTGTGTTCACAAGTCTCGTTGTCTTGAATCCAGTTCTGTGTTCTGTCAGTGGACAAGCCTTTGACGCTCCAGCTCTGTTCCTCATGCAGTCTGTGCAAACACACGCCAGCCCTGTTAAAATAATTGACCACTGGAATTCCTCGCAGCACTGAGCTGTACAGTTAGTGCAACACAGCACACAGTGTCATAAGCACATGTATATTTCCTTCCTGTCACGCTCTGAGGTCCACAAATCACAAAGTTACTGAGGGAGTTTAGCTGCTAAATGCTAAAACAAATCATTTCACAGGGAAACCTGAACTGTTAAATACACAAATGGCTGTTTGAATGTGAGATAAACTGATACTGATGGCTGCAGGTCTGTCTGGAAGCAAGCCCTGCTCTAACCTTGATGATCACTTCTTAAAGCAGATTCAAAGGGCTATAAGTCCTCTGCAGAAAGTAAAGGGTGGCAGTCTTTCAGTGCGTATAGACAGATGTGACATCAACACATCCAGCTGAAGTTCTGCTCCAGCTGTTTCCTCAGGACATGCAGCTCTCTGTCTGCTTCCTGTCTGTGCTTCAGGACATGACTGTGTCTTAAAGGAGATACATGCAGATACATGCATACATGCATTACCAGTTAAATGTTTATACTCATTCTTTAATAGTAGCATTTACACATTTAACACTGAAATAATCAGAACTATAATTTAATGGTCAAGCAATGTTCAACAAAACTCGCTGATCTCATGATGTATACACCTGCCATACATAATGACCCACAGCTCCCAATACTGTGATTTCCCTTGTGTTTACAAAATATACAAATATAATAATATTCAAAAACCCACCGAATGTAACTAACTTGTTAGTAATGGATAACATGTGCCACATGTGTAACACTCTGTACATCAAAAAACAGGTCTTGTGTACTGCTTTCCTGAACTGCAGTGTCTGTTATAAAGAATGATGGAATTAAAGCCCAGTAGGGAAAATGGCGCACTCTGCTGTCCAATATTATTCATGTATGATTTTAAACATTCAATTGAAACCTCTCACAATAAAAGAAAGGGTTTATATCTTGCACATGTAAGCTTGCACATCAGGGAAGTGTGCTTGTTTTTCTCTGTATGTCTAGTGGCAGTTTTCTCTTGCACACTTTTTCAACATGTCATGACATCCTGATGTGTGTGTGTGTGTGTGTCTCTCTCTCTCTCTCTCTCTCTCTCTCTCTCTCTTATCAGGCATGGCAGAGCTGGCAGGTTTAGTTCAGCGTCTGGAGGTGGCTGTAAGCCGTCTGGAGACCATGTCCAGTTCTGAGGTTGGAGGAGGCAGAGCTGCTGGATCTGGAGGTAATGAGAACCTCATAGAAACCGTAAATAGTAATAATTTTAGACTTCTAACATTTAAAACTATTTTTGGCTGTTACAGAAGTGGCAAAGTATGTTGATGCCTTTGATGACTTGATCTCTGGTCCTGTGGCTCAGTACACCACCCTGAGTCAGAAGATAGGAGGAGACGTCCAGAAGCACGTATGTCATGCTGCACTTATTTTACTTCCTGTCTGGATGCTGGTGTCTGTGTTTTGGTCTGAAAGGCAGATATGATGAAACGAGGGTTTTCCTGTCACAGACAGCTTCTGCTCGCCGAAACCGTCTCTTCATCTCAAAGTAACTCAAAATGTCACCAGTAATTTCTCTGTGACTATTGCTGTTGATGTCAAGCTCATGTATTATTGTACACCCTTCATCATCTCTCTCCTGGTGTCTCTGCTGGCACCTGTATCTGCAGTCATCCAGGAGGTGCAGTCGTTTCCAGAGAAGAACCGCTCTTCTCCTTTCTTCAACCATCTCTCTGCAGTGAGACTGTCCCCGCCCTCGGCTGGGTTGCCATGGGGAGAGTGGGCGGAGTCTGGCCCTGTCAAAACTGAATGTGTTAGTTGTTGTGTGTCATTTCTCTTTCTAACTGAAGCAGACAAATATCAGAATTTCCTGCTGTGTCTGGAAATTCAATGCCTTGACCATTGCCTGTTTAACGATTACCCTTTGCCTTGCCTCTACTGTGTTTGTCTGCCTTTATCTGACCCTGCCTGTTGATGATTCTAATAAATAGCTGCAAATGGATCCTAACTCCTCTGACTCTTCATTACATCTAGCTGCTGCGTTATGTAAACATGTATTAATGGGAAACATTACAGAGTGTTTTGTATGTGTGCAGTGCCTCCCAGATGCTGCTTTGTAAGATGTAATCTGCCTGCCATAATGTTTTTTGGTTTCGTTGTGGTTTATGGTCTGTGTGTAAATCTCAGTGTGGCCATGGTTGCCATGGTTAATGGAACCAGTAACCAGTCATCTCCCAGTAGTAATGTTTCAAATGAATGTCCTGTGCCCAGTCATACACACAACAACAGCAGCCAGAACTCAGAAGAGCCAGATGGGGTAAGAAATGTACATTATTTGTGTCTTTCGCATTCTTTCCTGCGCTGAACTGAACTTGGTAAATCCTTGTTTTTTTCTTTTATACAATAACTGACTCTCATCATATTTTTATTTAATTTTTCCTCTTCCCAGGTTCCATGATACACATGGAGTTCAGAGACACAGGGAATGCTGCTGGGAGCTTTCTTTGGGTATCTGTTTACTCAGATGCCGGCAGGCTACCTGTCAGGTCCCTTCAGTGGATCAGTGTTTCTAATAACTGAAGCACACCTTTCTGGAGGTGTTCTGACCCTCCTCACGCCAGTTTCAGCACAGCTGGGGCCCAAGTGGCTGTTTGCCTTGCGTGCTGTGGAAGGCTTTGGGGAGGTTTTTTAGGGTGTGACCCCTGGGATGTGGGCCCACTGGGCTCCTCCACTGTAGAGGGCCCGTCTGATGACCTTCTCTGCTGCTGGATCAAGTTTTGGTTCTTTTGTGGCTCTCCATCTCACTGGCTTCATCTGTCACAGTCTGGGATGGCCAGCAGTCTTCTACTCCTGTGGTGAGCTCTTGCTAAACACTCAGGGACATTATAAACGAATACTGCAGTAATGTAGGCAAACACACCCCATAATGTATAAAATATAAACTCGCTCCTGTTCCTGTTCTTGTTTTAACCACTAGGTGGAGCTGGTTGTCTTTGGGCGGTGTTTTGGTTTCTCCGATGAACCTCGACCTCCAAGAATTAGTGATCATGAGAAAGAATACATCATTAACTCAGTAGGTTCACAGGTATGGCATTTTTCATTTCACTTGTGTTTTGATGAGATGTTTTGGAGCTCTTGTGTTTTGATGAGATGTTTTGGAGCTCTTGTGTTTTGATGAGATGTTTTGGAGCTCTTGTGTTTTGATGAGATGTTTTGGAGCTCTTGTGTTTTGATGAGATGTTTTGGAGCTCTTGTGTTTTGATGAGATGTTTTGGAGCTCTTGTATTTTGATGAGATGTTTTGGAGCTCTTGTGTTTTGATGAGATGTTTTGGAGCTCTTGTGTTGTGATGAGATGTTTTGGAGCTCTTGTGTTGTGATGAGATGTTTTGGAGCTCTTGTGTTTTGATGAGATGTTTTGGAGCTCTTGTGTTTTGATGAGATGTTTTGGAGCTCTTGTGTTTTGATGAGATGTTTTGGAGCTCTTGTGTTGTGATGAGATGTTTTGGAGCTCTTGTGTTGTGATGAGATGTTTTGGAGCTCTTGTGTTTTGATGAGATGTTTTGGAGCTCTTGTGTTTTGATGAGATGTTTTGGAGCTCAGGGCTCAGCACATGGCTGGTCAGTGCCTGTGCTGTCTATGGTCTTCTTTGTACCTCTCTGGGTCATTATCATGTCACAGATGTGCTTTAACTGGTCTGACTACACACTGCTCACCTCCCTTCTTACTCACATGGACACTGTGCTCCAGTTTGATTTACAGCAGGTGAGACCAGTTCTGCGTAAGTGGTTATGATGCTGGTTTCTGTACTGTGTTTCCACATGTATGTACTTGCAGAGGTCATGAGATCTATGAATGCAATGCTTCAGTGAGTCACTGTATGTCATTCTGTGGGTTCTTCAGAACTGGTTCCTCTCTGCTCTGCTGTAACTGGCTGGCTGTTCACAGTGGGTTCGGGTGTCCTGGCAGATGCCCGTCTGGAGAGAAAGACCCTGAGTGTCACAGCTATCAGGAACACCTTCACTTTCATTGGTATGTGATCTGTGATGTCACAAGATGACGATGCCTCTTTGTTTTCAGGCACCAAAATAAGATGATCTGAAGGAAATTCAAGTGCACTCAAATAATTAGTGACTATAACGTGTATTCCTTATTCTTTAAAATATTTGTCTGCACTTTTTGATGACTATTTGATGTTGACAGACTGTATTTTGGAAGGAAGCTGTAGATTCTGTGATTGGTCGTGTTGTGTGCTGCAGGGCTGTTTCTGCCTGCTGGGCTTCTCTGTCTGTAGTGCACTCTGGCAGTGACCTCTCTCACTGTGTCTAGTGCACTCAGGGGGGGTCAGTGCTGCTGGAGTCTTCAGTAACCAGATTGATATAATAGCTCCACGGTATAAAACCAGCACTGTTTGTGTGTTGTGTACAGTAAAGATATTCATTGATCATAATTTATATCAGTCTTTCTCTTCAGTATCGTGGGCCTCACTGGTGTTAGGAGTAATCATGTAACTCTTTGTAACTGTTTTTGTTCAGGTGTGCTTCTAGCAATCACAAACACTTCTGGGACCATCGCTGGTGTTCTTGCACCAGTTGTAGTGGAATACTTGACCAAAGATGTTTCCTTGTTCTTTCATTAGGGATGTTATTAGTTATTAGTAGATGTTTTTAAACAAGTTCACTTTCATAAATATATCTTATGAGTTATGTAATAAATATGAAATGGAACAGATTTAGGAGTTATAGTTAGCCTATATTTTGCTACATTAGGAAATGCTTATTTGTCAGCACTTTAATGACAAAAGCTTATGATTATGGACTGGACCCACTAACAGTGTTTTACAGAATAACACTGGTTTCTGGTAATACAGTCTGGCGCTATACAGAGACGGCCAGCAGAGGGCGCGTGATCATGATCGTGTATCATTTCTGCAATGTTCTGCAGGTACAGAGCCGCTTGTATAAATATAACAAACACTGAGAGGATGATGATGGCGATACACGGACAATGCCAATGTGACGTCACTTCTACCTTACCTCGGCACTTGGTTAAGAAAATGACCCGGAAGTACATTGTTGCACGCGGCAGGGTGTCATGTGTGAATGAATTATGAGCGTGTACAGTGTAAACGGTTCATGTACATTTAGTTGATATGATGCAAAGTTTCATTGTGGCATCGATTTTATTTTAGATACAAAAGAGTGAACTTTGAGAAATGAAGTATTGAAGTACTCTGAAGGTTTAAGTTTTAAATTGTCGTTCTATATCTGTAAATGTGTATACAAATGAGAAAGGTCAGATTTAGGTGACAGTAATAGCTCAGGTCATGGCGTTGAGCAACATTTACTGTCACAACTTACTGGCTGTTAAAGGAAGCAAAGAATATGTTCTGTGAATTTAATGCTGTGTTCATGTCCCTTGTTATTGTGATGAATGAGTGGATGAGTCATCAGCTTTAGAGGTTAGATCAAGATTATATCAACTCCCTCCTGCTATTTAGTTTGTATATTATTAGTATTCAGTTAGTATATTTATCAGTATTTAGTTAGTATATTTATTAGTATTTAGTATTAATATATATATAAATCTATCTAGATAGATATATAGTAAGAAACATGAACTTTTCTCAGCACTAAGATGTTGTGTTGTGAAGGGATTTGCATTGGCACCAAAGATCTGAGAGAATCTCATGCTGTTCTCAGACATGCAGATGTTTCCCTCACCCACTCCACACACATGTAACTTCAGGTCCATTAGCAAGTGTAAGTTCTTTGTCTTGGAGAGGCTGGAGAATTAGCACTTGTTTGACGCCCAGGGATTGGTGTGTATTAGATGATTTGAAAGACAGTTAAAATAGTTTCAAATATTCACTTTGGAAGGTTTTCAAAAGATATTAGGGTTTAGAACTTTAGATTACAGTATTTAAATTACTGTAAATCATGTATTTCAGATCTGATATACAAGCCAAAAAATATGTTCTTAGACCAGAGATCCTTCACATGCCTCAGTGACCTGAAACATTTGCTACTGTTTGATTTACATTTATTTATTTATTTAGTGGACACTTCAAAACACACTGCACTACTCCACCACCAAATATTAACAGTAGATGAAAGTAATATAAAGTTATTTGATCTTACAATGAAGACTGTTCAGTGTTTAGCCTTGAGAAAGTTTAGGCCCCTCCCTTCCACTGCATGACTCAACATTGATTTCATGCCAGACTGAGCTGGATTCATGATACACATTCTCCATGACCTCCCCCACAAATGCTGAGTGCTTTACATAGAGAGCAAATGGCAGTTTATCTGCTTCAATAGATATTTAGTGACATAAACCCAGCAGACTGGCTGGACCAGAACAAGTCTGAGATACAAAAGGGCAGATGTTCTTTAATGAGAGAAGGGAGGATATGCTGCTTGTGTGTGTGTGGGGGGGGCATCACCACAGTTCACAAAGTGTAATTATGTGCCATTATTCTTCCAACAGTTGTGAGATATTAATAATAACTGATGATATCTCTTATTGATGTCAGTCATGTGACAGTCATACAAAACAATTCAATTACATTTAAGGTTTTTACTCGCAGTTTCTGCACAGCTCATATGTAACGTAACATGTGTAATCACAGACTCCTGAAGCTGTGCTCTGCTGCTTCAGGCTAACACAATGTGGATATAAGTGATAGATTTTAGTGTTTCTCACTGAACCGATTTAACACATTTAATTGCACCCGATGCATTTAAACAACTAGTTTATACAGTGCTGCAACAAATTCACGTCACATGTGTTGCTATGGTATCAGGAAATTAAAATGTATTGTTGATTATTGGTAAATAAAGATATAACTGTAGATTGTTTATTGGTGAAGCAAAGCATTGCTATAAGGACTAGTCAATGTGTTCTTTTCACGTTTTAATTAAATACAGGTATGAATTTCAACCGGTCGTGTCTTTCTGCACGCACTGTTTCTGCTCATGACTGTTGATGGCAGCTGTTAGATGGAGAGAGATGCTTTAAGACAGAGATCTGGGGAATGTACAGTCTACACCAGACTGACTGAATGCTGAACACAGAGGCAAATGAGGAGTCTCTCTCACCTCCCGTGGGCTGCTGTTTGAAAATAGATCAGAATTTTGAATGTGAATAGGTGAAGAACTGGCTGGAGATGCATCAAATTTCTGACAGATTTGCATAGAAGTCTGAGCTGCACACAGTGCTGTCTCATCAAAAAACAATCAATGAATTGTTAAATTATCACCGCACTGAACTTGTGATTCTGATTTCTTCACATATTCTGAATAGGCTGTAAAAGCATAACTTCATTTTTGTAGTGACAGTGAAACACTTAAAATGAGTAATGAAAGTGTACTGTTTGCTGGCTATGCATATTTATTTCACACAGTAAACCTTTTGTGTCACTTTAAAAAGACCAAAGAAGTCATTAAACGAGTCATTTCAATGATGTGAATCACATTAAATCTGTGTGACATGACATCATTCAACATGAAACACGCTTGTTTTCAAGAATCTGTCAATCTAACTTTAAAAGGGAGAAATGAATGTCAAACAAAATGATGAGATAATAAACAGATGCACTGTTTTATTACTGTACATTTAGGTGCTCAACATCAAGAACAAACTGAAAGGTTTCATGCGGTGTGACTCGGTGAGCAGTGTGACGTGTGCTGGTCGAGGCGGGCTGGAGCGTGTGATTTGCGGGTCGGGGAGGGAGGGAGGAAGCGGGGGGTTGAGCCGGCCGGTCCTCTTCCCGTGTATAAATTCTCCAACCAAACGCCGTTTTCTTCCTCTTTCTGTTACCTGCCAAGGGGAGCAGCGGCTGCAGTGTGATCACTCGACTTTGGTGAGCGCTTTATTTCTCGGTTAGGCCGTGACTGTGTTCTGTTGAAATGACTGTATTTTAGCAACTTTTGGCTATTTCGAAGACCGCGTTCCTCCGTTTTTGTGTTGGTTTTGTAAACGTTTAAGCGTTCTATCGCATCGAATATATGATCGCATCAGGTCTGTACAACGCTGAAGTCTTCGTTTTCTAAAAGCGGTTTTAATGTAATTATTTTCGTCAGTTCGTATTCGAAGAGATTCCTTTATTTCTCTCGTGTTTTTGCCTCACACTTCATCTCGTCAAGCATGAAAACCGGGAAAAGAACAAAGAGCTGAAGTGACTTCCAGCCACGAGCCTGTTCAAACCCCTCCGCACATTCCCGCATCCAACAACTGCTACGAGCCAGATGTCTGGATCTCTCTGGATTGCGTTCAGACATGCTGGATTGTTCTGTAACTCAACACCGCGTTGCTTTAAACGAACACGTGTCGCAGTTCCCATATAGTGGCGGTTCAGACTCGGGCCATATTACTCCTATTACGAACGCCCTGCTCGGAGTTTAAACGATGTTTTTTATTACTTGTATATTGAACACTTACACTCTCCCTTTTTCTGAAACAGAAAACAATCAATCATGGGAAAGGAAAAGACCCACATTAACATCGTGGTTATTGGCCACGTCGACTCCGGAAAGTCCACCACCACCGGCCATCTGATCTACAAATGCGGTGGAATCGACAAGAGAACCATTGAGAAGTTCGAGAAGGAAGCCGCTGAGGTGAGTGTTGTACACTGTAAACGGTACATTAATCATGAATTGATGTTCGCTGCTGTGCGGCACAACTCACTGGAACGAGTCAAAATGGCGGCGACAGCACGCGCTCCTGAGCTCGAGCCGGCTGGGTGTGGGAGTGGGCGGAGTCTAAGCGGTGTCTCATGATGACGCTGTAGGTTCTGTAATGGCGGCGTGCTATTCTGCAACGTGTGTTAAGCAGTTTAATATACATCTCCCCTACTGGCACCTAGATCAACATTTAATTTTTTAATGTATGTTATTTGTCATGTCTAATTAAGCATTTATTTTTTACTAAACAGATGGGCAAAGGCTCTTTCAAGTATGCCTGGGTGCTGGACAAGCTGAAGGCAGAGCGCGAGCGTGGTATCACCATTGACATTGCTCTCTGGAAA
>JAZGTI010008730.1:0-19744 GCA_036877585.1 Botia kubotai | reverse complement strand
TTTTGCTTGGTTTGGCCAAACATAAGTCATCAGTTACAAGGTGATGTTAAATTAAAACACAACTCACCCACTCCGAAGAGTTCGGTTGCATTAAACTCCTCTGTGCCGGCGAGCAGACTGACTTCTGTCGCAGCTGTCTTAAAGGCATCCTCAATACCTGCATACAGTGACAGCGGTCAACTCACTACTGGTAATGTTCAATGACACGTCACTTTGTCATCTGGCATGAGTTTACTTTAATAACCACCAATGGATGGCCAAAGACATGCAGTCTCACCCGGGCAGCTGGGCATGTCACATGTCCGTGACTCTGTGGCGGTGCAGGCGTAGCCGCATGACCTGGTGCGCTTCTGGTTGCCGTTTCCGCAGGTTACGCTGCACGGCGACCAACCGCTCCAGTCACCTTCCCCGTCTATGTAGTCTAACAGTAGCGAAATAAAAAAAAAATGGAGTCAGATTTCACACAATCTATGGCACTTTGTGTTATTCTTATGTTGTGAGTGGAACGTTTTAAAAACGTTACCGTTTGAATAACATTCTTAATCAATCGATAACATTGTTACAACGTCTAAAAGAACTGGATGTTTTCAACATTCCTTGAACTTTCAAAATAACATTTTGTAACCTAATGGAAGCGTTACAGAAACGTTCTTACAACCTAAAATTGTTAGCTGTGAAGTTGCCTTTCTAGCTCCACAGTGTAAATCTGATTCAGATTGTATGTTTCAGATACCCGAGGCACACAAACACCGTCTGCTGGCTATACTATTAGCATACCTCTCTAATTGGCTGATCCACAGGGGAATGTGTGAATGAATGAGCCAGGACTACATACTTACTGTACGCCAACTTTCTGCTTTTTTTAAACAAATGTACAAGCAGTGCTCTTCAACACAACTTGAGATTCAATACGAGTCAACCTGCTGCAACCCGTAACATTTCTGGGTTAAAAACGAACAAAAATCAGTTACTGAGCAAATACATGACAGATCAGTATTCCACACAATTTCCTTTTTTACGACGGTAAGTTCATAATAATCATTTATAATTTGAGCTGTCGGGTCCAATTTCCTGGGAAATGTCAGTTTGGATTAAACAAAAAAATAAAAAAGTACTCAAGTAACCTGTAATTTTATGTTGTAAACAGAGATGGCGATAGAGAGGCAAAATTTACAGATTGTAGCTTTAATTAGCTCAGGGTTGTGACAGAGGTTATTGGTTATTGGTTGACTGACGTGCGTTTTGATTGGTTGAGGCTTATATTATTACATTTAATCCCTCCAGTCATAAATATGTGGTTTTATCCTTGGTATAGCTTTACTCGTACTGCTGTAACTTCCATACGTGTGTATATATACACACACAGACCATCTGTCCAACCACAATTGATATCCATTCCTCCTCATGAAAGAAAATAATGACTTTTGGTCTTAAAAGCAACGTTACCAGCTCAGCGGCATCAAACCGCACGGTCGCAGTCGAGTGCAACTCCGCAAACAGGAAACATGTTTAAACCCACACGGCCCTGAGTTCCATACACACAACACTAATGCAGATTAATATGCCAATCAGAAACACATAAAACAATCCCTGTGCCCAACTAACAATTTTAGGTTGCAAGAACGTTTTCCTAACATTTCAATTAGTAACACGAACCTTGAATACGTTTTGAAAATTCAAGGAATGTTTGAAACATCCGGTATTTAGGACGATGTGTTAACGTTACTGCTTGGTTAAGAGAACGTTATTCAAATTTTTTTAACTTTCTAAAACGTTTCTCCAACTACTAAAAAATAATGTTTTGATATTATGACATATAATGTTCACAAAAGTTCTACTAACGTTAGAAGAACCGTTAGAAGAACAAGAACTGCTTTGGATAAAGTGTCAGCCGAATGCAAAGAACCTTTTCCGATAACGTTGAGAGAACTTTGAGAACGTTTGCCAACGTTCTGAAAACATCCCCTGTTCGTTGGGTGTGTGCTAGACATGTGGAATGGATGCAGAAAACACTCAGTATTTTTATCTCTGTACGGTATCACCGTAACGCATTGATCAAAGAAAATTCCTCTCAGACATAAAGGGTTTAGGCAGGTGTTGACAGGGTAAGAATGTGTTTTTACAGAAATCTCTGGCAGTTACACGTATTCACTCATTTAGCTCCACTTGACCAAAGAAACAGAGATGGAGAGCTATTCGAGCAAAGAACAGATGCTCTGGATTCTCTGCTTCTTCTTCTGATGTCCGGGCGTGTTTATTATCACACAGACACACTCCGTCACACAGGAATCTGTCTCGTACAGGACGAGCAGAAGTCTACAGTCACAGAGTCTGACAGACGCTCTGCTCTGTTACACTGACAGCTTAAAGGCACGGTACGCGATTTTATCCAGAAACAGTTTTTATGCTGGCTGAAAGTCACATTCGAAATGCCATCATTACACGGCTAACAGTGAACGTCCTCAGAACACCGGCTAATGTTCTCTCAAAGTTTTCATAAAACACTCCTGCAGTAACAGTAGTAGAACTTTTTTTAATGTTTTATTCCAAGTTGTTGTTGGAATTCTTAGTTAATAGTTATTCTTAAGTTGTTAGTGGAATGTTTCAAAAACGTTACAGAATTTCAAATTGTTAGCTGGGTCGGAAAAGTGGTCTAAATATATAAATATTTATCTTCGTTGGAAGGCGCCATACCATAAAATGTTCCTCCAATCATTGCGTTCGGTCCGAATGTTTTATTTGTCTGTCAAACAATGTGTTTGCGTACCTCCATGTGCACTATTGAAGGCGTGGCTTTGGAGATCACTCTGAACAGAGGACTCACCCTTATGCTTTCAAGGCTAGGTTGCTGTTGCTAGACTCTCTGAAATTGCGCACCGTACCTTTAAATCGTCTGATGTGCAAACGTGCTTGAGACCCGCAGAGCCTTTCATTGAAACATTAACCCTATGTGTGCCATGACACAGAGGCTCGTCTGTAACGTACCGTATTCTGCCTGGGTTCTGCTTCCTGTGCTGGCGGTCCCTCTTCGTTCCCAGTCTCCGAGCGGTTTGAGGAAGTTGCTGTCTTCTGTGTTGCTCTCGTACGGGTCGTCCTGCTCATCGGGACCCTTCGGGGTCGATGTGGATGAGGAGGAACGCTGCCACCAGTTTCTCCAGTTAGGGGCCGCCCAGCTGGGCTTGTTTTCTTTGCGCATTCCCTTCTCTGGTTCAGAACCCTCCAGACTGTCCACCACTTCTATCGTAACCTAAAAAATAAAAGATATTGATATTGCTATTGCTATTGTTGCTATAAATGATTACACATAAATATATACATATTATATCATGTGAAGTACATACAAATGCACTACAGTGTCATTGTCAAGCATTTGACCTTTTATTGGCCAGCTGTTGTTTACGCCAATGGAAATGTGTGTGAATGTATGTATGCGGTATGTATATATACACACATATATATACATATATATAAACACACACACACACACACACATATATATATATATATATACACAGTACTCATATGAGTGTGCTGTATATATTCACATTTACATTACACTTATTCGACTTGAGCTATACGTTTTTATCAGTACATGCGTTCCCCTGGCAACTAAACCCATGTCTCTGACACCAGCACTTTTCTCTACAAGCGTGTACTTTGCTCTCGTATACTGTACACTACCCGATACCCTCAATGTACAATATCACCACCACAATTCCTCCCAGACGTTTTTAAACACTCATTTCGTGCCTGTGCTATGAAAGAAAATCAAAGGCTACAGTCTGCATTAGTCCTTTTCACTGTAACTCCAATGCGTTTATTTGCACATGTTAAGAATCCTGGCGCAGCTCCAGTGTGTTTGTTGTATTGAGAGATGTTCGGAGGGGTGATGTGTGAACTACTGGAGGGTCCAGATGGAGGACGGTTTAGGTCATGGTCATGCTCTGAGGGGCTGCCATTCTGTAGTGACACCCCCAACCCATCCAAACACACCACTCAGAACATGTGCCTCCCAGATTGGGCTTCCCCTCTTCAACCTCTCTCTCTCTCTCTCTCCCCACCTAAACATCAAGTTCAAAGGGCCTCTCGGCCTTCTTAAGACCATGAAAGCCAGATGATTCCATGGATCAAAGATACCCATGCCCAATGAGCCCCCCTCCCCCTTACACACACTCTCTCATGACTCCATCCCTTCCATCTTTGGACATTGATACACTTTATCTGTTCTAAGATGTCTTGGTTCAGATTTCCAGATTTTCCCTCTGATGTGCCCCCAGCCAGCTAACAATTTTGGGTAGTAAAAACGTTACTCTAACATTTCTAAAAATGTTATTGGGAATGTTCTGGGAGCATTCAAAATCTCCAGTTTTTTTAGACGTTGTCATTTAGACAGTAACGTTATTGCTTGGTTATAAAAAACATTATTAAAAGGTTTATATTAATAATGTTTTTAAATGTTCCACATTACATTTCTACAACAACGTTTTTGGTAACTTTGAGAGAACTTTTACAGAATGTTAGCCAACATTCTGACATTGTTTCCTGTTAGCTGAGTGTGGACCAAAGACTCTCCTATTGAATAGAGGTGCTGATGTGTAACCAGGCTTTCTGACACTTTCTGTGGGCTTTATTATGTGCTTGGTCGGCCATGTCTCCTTTAAAAAATTCTTTGTCTGTGCTGGGCTGCTTTAAAGTATCTATGTAACTGAAGACATTTGTCATGTTTTATTGCAAACAGATAACAGGTAACAAACAGATTGTTTTCAGTGACCCTGGAGTAGTTTACCCTGAAATGAACATTCTGAACCAAAACATTCTGATTCACGAATCAGACACCCTCTTCTCAACTTCTGATCTCACGCAGTCATGAATCAGCCACCCTCTTCTCAACATCTGATCTCATGCAGTCATGAATCAGACCACCTCTTCTCAACATCTGATCTCATGCAGTCATAAATCAGACACCCTCTTCTCAACTTCTGATCTCATGCAGTCATGAATCAGACACCCTCTTCTCAACTTCTGATCTCATGCAGTCATGAATCAGACCACCTCTTCTCAACATCTGATCTCACACAGTCACGAATCAGACACCCTCTTCTCAACTTCTGATCTCACACAGTCATGAATCAGACCACCTCTTCTCAACTTCTGATCTCAAGCAGTCGTGAATCAGACACTCTCTTCTCAACTTCTGATCTCAAGCAGTCGTGAATCAGAGACCCCTTCTCAAAAACTGACCTGGGTATTTACAAATCAAAGACCCTTTCCTTCAAATCTGATCTGAAATAATCGAGAATCAGAGAAACTAAAGCATTTACATTACAGACGACATAAATTATTGCTTGGTATAAATTCTAAACATAACTAATGATTTGGTAAACCCAAGGAAAAAGCATTTGTTCTTACCTGTATATTGGGGTTCTGGCCGTTAATGTCCGCTTTGGAAAGATCAGGAAAGTTCTGCAGGTCCAGCAGAAAAGCTCCCGGGCCGTCTCTCTGCAAGCCGCTGCCTGTCACGTCGCTCTGGACCCAGGGCCGAGACGCTGGATTGTGAGCCACTCTGGACTGTCTGGCTCCGGGGCCCAGCTTAACAGAGGAGCTGCTTTCTGCATTGCCATTTTTCTGTGTAAACCCAGAACAGAATCAACAGCTATTAGACAACTGGAAAACAGACATGAAGAGTCATTTTCTTGACAAAGGACATCTAAAAAATGATGAGTGGTCCAGGAAGTTCAGAGTGACTCAGTCCACTGTAGATAAAACGGGACTCTTTGTTGTCACAGATCAAAAATACATCTCAATTACCCGCTCGTTTCTGCTCTAACCTCAAGAGACCATTGATGTTAGGCTTCACACTGAGGTATATTTACACTGTGTGACCTCTTTACAAGAAAGCAGAAATACAGATGAGAGTGTTTAACACTGCTTAGCATCATTACATTCATACATCACAGTGGCAGAGGTCACCATCAGTAGGGGACTGAGGAACACACAGTGGTTCAGTGGATCAGTGTTTTCCACACAGGTAAATTTCATGGTGTGTAGTCCTCTGTGGTCATTAGCAGAGTCGACCTGCTAACCAGTATAAAACCCACACAATCAAATCAACAAACGTGACACCTTAAGCTGGTATGACTTCATTTATATGAGGAAAACCCGGTTTTATGTAAACAAAACAATTGGTTTGAATTAGCCAATCCTCTAGCAAAATGCTATAAAAGGTTTTTTAAACATGAACGTCTCTTTCGTTCTGTCTGAAAGGTGAGATTGAAACCCAGCCGCCTTTAACACCTTTTAACCAACCATATGTTCACGAAAAAGACCTTAAAAGCAGAGATCAAGGGAGACAATACTGGTTTGATCCAGCTCAGCCCAGCACTGTTTGTTTACACTGAGAAAGATTAGAGACATTAGTGGCTTCACTCGCTCAATCTCACCTCTGATGGCCTAATTACCCACAGGTGCTGTATTGCTCCTTATCACCTCGTAATATAAACACAGACGAACTGCGTTCTGTGAGTCCTCAAGCTCTTGATCAATGAGTCCCAGTCTGAGATTAATGAGGCACAACTCACAAAGCGCTTTATAAATAAAGATACCGGAGAGATTGTTGCTAAATCAAAAGCATCCATGTAAATTCACCGACTGTGGCTAACGTTCTGTAAATGTTTTGTGAAACGTTATCAAAAATGATTTGCTGTAATATGGTCAGTAGACCGTTTTTAAGATTATATAGCATATCAAAAGTGATATTCTTATGTTGTTAGTGGAACGTTTTAAGAATGTTACAGTTATAAACAGTGCAGGACGAGGACTTTTTGAACATTCCTAGTACATTTTTAACATCTTTGTTACCTAATGGAAATGTTGAGGAAACGTTCTTACAACCTAAAAGTATTCACTGGGTTTCTGTCAAGCAAAACAAGATGTACGCCTGTTTATCTTACGAACGTTCTTTAGAAATATTCCCTTTTCGGGAGTCGGAGTCGGTCTGACTCCTGTCTGAATCTGGATCAAAGGGAAGCAGAGTTCTGGCAGACTGAGGCTTCATTTTCACTACAGTCGCTGTTTTTCTCTGGAGCAGCTGAAACCGATATAGAACGAGGCTTATATGGCAGCATTGTTGTGTGCTTTGCTCGCTGACAGAAAAATACACTTTTCCCTGTCAAAGGGGGTTGTAATTGTTTTCCCTTAAGACTGCCAGGGCATGTGTTTGCTGTCACATCCGCACACAAGGGGCAATTACTCCACAATCGGACAGCTATAAGTAGCTTGTAATCATGCGTACTGAGCTAGACAATAAGATCAAAGAGCACCATCAATCTTTTGTCTCTGTCTCTCCTCCCTCTCCCTTTCAGCCAGACCGTTTTCTTTCACTCCCTGAGCGCTACACTGCATCATATGTTTCTGTAGTGTGCGCTGCAATTCACTCCAGGTACTAATAAAAACACTGTCCACTGTAGAAAACTGAGATAGAAGCCCAGCGTTGTTATAGGTTGTAAGAACGTTTCCCTAACATTTTCTTTGAGTAACAAAAACATTAAAAAATGTCATCTTGAACGTTCTAACGTAACATTGTATTAACGTGACTGCTTGGATATACATTTTCATTTATGCATTTGGCAGACGCTTTTATCCAAAGCGACTTACAGTACATTCAAGTTATACATTTTGTCAGTATGTGTGCTCCCCTGGGAATCGAACCCACAACCTTTGCGTTGCTAACCCAATGCGCTACCAACTGGGCTACAGGAACACTTATAAAAGAAGACATTGAATAATTTTTAACTGTAATCATTAACAATGTTCTGAGAACGTTTCCTATTAGCTGGGAGGTTTCTAAAACTTAACAGTGCAGTTTTGAGCTACTACAGAGAACATTCACTTTAAGAACAGAAAACTTTCGGATGAACAGGGCCTCATCTAGAACTTGTGGATTATCTGCCTCTGTCAAGTGCACTACAAACCCAACACATAGTCTAAACCAAAGTAAACAGAGTCCAAACCAAAATGTTCACACACACAAACCGCATCACATTTGTAGTGTAAGGACAATTCTTATTTCTACACAAACAGCTTCTGTTTAAAAGTGACACACGAGTTTTTAAAACCATACATACTTCTGACTCCCCTCACCATAAAAACAACATGAATGAAGTGAGTCACATACANNCCAGCCCACCACCGGCGCATTTCTGTGCCTACTTCCACCTCCCACTTCCTCTTCATTCCCTCTGCTTAAGAAGCATGACACCATTCTCAATTGGGACGCTCTCAGGGGGTCTTCCCGAAAGACTGCAGAGGAAACCGAGCCTGAACACACAGCGAAAAATCTTTCAATGCAACACCTGTGCAAAAATGAATATTTCTGACTTAGGAAATGCACTTGTAGTCTGAGCAGAGATGTCACAACAGAAGAATCTGGTTTGTTTTTAAAAATTAAGGGTAGTTCTGTAAAAGGAACAATATGACTAATTTTTTTGTAATTGTGTTTTTTACTAGCCGAATTTGAGTATACGGTGAGATTATGCTACAACAAATAGTTAATAATCTGAATACTCCTGACTACTGCATTTTTAAAGCTGCAATCCGTAACTTTATTTGGTTAAAAATGAGAGAGAATCAGTGATTGAGCAAGTACATAAAAGATCTGTGTTCAATACCCCGATATAATAATGATTATTATAGATATATATTTATGTTGTGGAAAATGTCAGTTTGGCTTTATTTGACCGCAACATACATAAAGAAGTACATCAAGTAATCTGCAATTGTATGTGACAAACAGAGATGGCAGTAGAGAGATAAAAATGACAGATTTTAGCTTTAACCTTGAAGTCTAAACTGCTCAGACTTCATAAAAAGAGACAGAAATTCTATAATTCTATAAAATTCTGTAATATTCTATAATAAAATAAACTGGATTCTGTATTTATCAGCTGTAACAATGTGAATATTTGAAGATTTTCAGTTGCTGGTGTCTCTGTGTCCATTTCTGTATGAAGTGCTTGAGGACCAGAAGCTGTCAGCAAGGCTCATTTGTCCACCACCAAACTCTACGCCCTCCCACCCTTCCACCCGTTCCCCAAACCTGGTTATGTTTGACATTCTGTGTACATTCCTGACATATTTTCAACAGCCGTGTGTCATAAATGTTTTCTGAGTTCAGTCCTAAGACAGTGGCCAAACTCTCCACACGAAACCACAGACTTGACCTCCAGGACGGCCCTCAAGACCCCTTAAGATCCATCTGCTCCCTTAGCCACTGACTGTAAACAGTGAGCACACTGTTGGAACACAAACTTGGAAACCTTTTGCAGCAAAACGAGTTACATATTTTCTGAAGTTCCGCTGAATCACACTACACAAGCGCTACCTGTGTGTATAAACACGCATTCGTAATGGTTGTTACACCAGCATTTCCAAGCTGACAAGGGCATTCTGGTGTCACGCTAAAAATACATCAAAAAGGCAGCCGCTGGTTTTAATGCCCTCAACAAAGCTCTGTTGATCTCAGACCCTTCTTGACCTCAGCCTCTGTTCTGTGGGAGCGCTGCACTTGCTCGGTAAACAGATGGCAGAACGCTTTTAGCAGAAATCCACAGACTCATGAAAGGCAGTTCTAATCTCGGCTGCAGAGAACAGAACTGAGAATGTTCTGTAGCTCTGAAAGTCACCTTTGCTCTGTTTTCTACAATCATGTTGGATGCTGTGTGTGTTTGTGGGGTATATTAGTGACAAAAAGTTTTAGGAAATTTCAAAACGTCCAGTTGTTTAGACGTTGTATTAATGTTATTGCTTATGGCAAACCTTTTTTAAATTCTGTAACATTTTTAAATCGTTCCATTAACAACTTAAGAATAAAGTTTTTTGACAACACCATATATAACGTTAAAAAAGTTCTACTAACATTGCTGAAAGAACATTCTTGATAACTTTGAGAAAACTTAGAGAACGTCAGCCAATGTTCTACAAATGTTAGCTGGGAAGACCATATTAACGGGATGCTTGGATGACACTGATGGACCGATGGAGATAAACGATAGCCTGCAGCTAGTCAACTAGAGACCATCCGTGCACCCTCCCCCGGTCAGTTTAAACTCTGTGCTGGCTACATACTACAAAACTAGGAGTGACAAAACAATATTAAAACATTCATCTAGAAAAGGCTGGGATATGCAAAAAAAATCATGCCAAAAATAATTTCTTTCATCGTTTTAAAATATATAATGAACTCACCTGTGTGTCCGGCTCTGCACTCACAGTGTCATTTCCCTGCTGAAGCGGGCTGCTCCGCAACACAGTGATGTGTAACGTCAGCAGAAGGAGTCCGAGCAGTAACAGCAGCTCCGCCGCTAACCGCACCATCCTCTTCACCCGACCGCTCTTAGGACCCTGCGGTGCCGCCGGGGTTCCGCTGCCGCCTCCTGCCGCCGCAGACACCCCGATCTCCGGATCCGCCGCGGACGAGGAGCCGCAACACCACTGCGGAGCCACCTCGGGGTCCAGGAAAGCAATATTCACGGGAGAAAGAGTAACCCGCCGGGCAGATCTTCAAAAAGCCCCGTGACTCCACGTTTGACAGTCAAAACCTATCACATGAATGAGTTATTTACAGGCCGGGGTTGGTCGTTTGAATTTAAAAGAAAGTTTAATCCTAAGATTGCTTTACTGGTGTCCAGAATTAGATTTTGAATTGCCTTTTAAACCCATACGTGTAAGTCCGAACATGAGATTCATACTCCAAATGTTAGTGTCATTCCATTCAGGTATGTCATATTTCATATAAAAACAAAAAATTGAGATCCTATATGAAGATTATTAGAAGCGCACACTTTAAATCAGGGAAAACTAAGGTGATGTTTAAGGGTGCGCAGGTAAATTTGCGCACTATCCTTTTAAACAAAATCAACAGTTTAAACAGACTCAGTTCCTCGTGGTTTCTCCTCCTTCACGTCTACTAGAAAACTTCTGGTTTGGATACATGCTTGCGCTCCGGTGAGTTGCGCAAAATGTGTTGTCATCCTTTCCAAACGCCCGTGTGTCTTCTGGGATGACGGTTCCTTCACCGTAAGCCCATCTTCTGCAGTGTGCACAACATCCGAACTTCTCCTGAGTTTCTAACTGAGCTCTGTCCTCTGTGTGGGGTGTATGAAGCGTTCTTGCGCAACACTGCCCACACGCACGTACGCGCACACCTTCTGCGTAAAAGTGTGCTCTCCAAAACACACGACACCACCGCTCAGGACGCGCGCGTTGCCCTCTGTCGTTGTGTGTTTTTAGTCCAGCACAAACACAGTCAGACTCGTGTCCACTAAGCCCTTTGGTGTTTTTATATCCCCCTCTTCTTTTGGTTTGCCGTCATCTCCCCTCCTTACTGATTTAACCCTTGTTATGCCCCATCCCACCCGGCGCATTCATCCCCGGAGACTCGCGAGATGTCCTCACCCTCCTCTGTCGATCTGTTGACAAAACCATAATAGTAGAAAGAAAACAGATCATTGTATAATGCCCCAGTATATAACCTACTCTATAGCAGTTTAAATATACAGATATAAAAAATTGACTGTGTTAAAATACAGGCACATATCCGACCGTATCTACCAAAAAGAATTATTGCCTTTTTAAAAGGTTATTGTAAAAGTTATCGATACTAATTTGAGATTGCACTTTGTATACTGTACAAAGTATGTTTTTTTATAAAAAGACAAATAGCTACAGCTATACATGAAACCAAACGCTCTGTAAAAAGGCACACAATATAAAAATATCAAGTCTGGCTGATACGTCAATAAATTAATATAAAAGTACAGCATGTAAACATGCCCAAATGTGTAACAACCTGTCTCAGTCTGATGTTAGTGAAGAAAGTTATCTCAATAATGAAAGAAACAAGTATGTTTACAATTGGACTTGGTTTAAAATCCTGTGGCGTATTTATTACATCGACTAATGATGAGTGATTAATCAGTGCCAGAGGTCTTACCTTTGTCTGAGCGATTATGTTAATGAATATACTCTAAACTCTCCTCTCGTGATAAGTGATGGGGGCTGACGTAACGAAACGAGGGTCTTTTTCTTCCTTGCCCAAACTTCACACTTTCAGGAACGTGTGGAGAACGGACAAGGTGTGCCGCGATTTGCATGTGTTTGTTCTTCATGACTCGTCTGGGACCCCACATCAAAACGTGACAAATGTTCAGCTCCTGTCTTGAACTTGTGTATTGCAGGTTTGCCTTGTTTTTTTAAGAACAACGGAACTTTCATCGCTGTTTATCTACAAATCTCTCTCCATTCTTGCAGTAACATTAGTAGAACGTTTTTAACGTCATATAAATCAAAAATGTTTTTGTTGTAGGTGGAAAGTTTTAAAAACATTACAGAATTTACTAAATGTTCAAATAACGTTCAAATAACCAAGCAACCACGTTAACACAACATTTAAAAACTTGACGTTTTGGGCATGCCTAGAATTTTTAAAATAAGATGTTTAACGTTTTTGTTGGTTAATGAAAACATTAAGGAAATGTCCTTACAGCTTTGTTAGCTGGGTCTACAGCTATGTACACTGGCAGGACTCAGAATTGCTTTGCAGTTATACATTCAGTGGCACTGGTTTTAAAGAGCATATGAGTAAACTGGGCCTCTTCGTTGCTGGTCAATGCTCAGACAGATGTTTTCTTGGAGCAGCACATTGCAATGTTGGTAGCAGAGCAGAAGGAAGATGAGTTGACTGGACATCTGTTTCTCCAGACTGCCTAGACCCTCTGACACAGGGGGTGGGGTGAAACTGATGGAGAGGCCCAGCCTGTGTGTGTCTGTCTGTTTGTTCTCTCTGCCATTTGCGCACTTCTGCTGAACCGTCTTTGTCTTTAATTTTCTATAAACTTTTTTTTAAATGTTCAACAAATCAAAGTCAGCAAGCCTTTAATTAGAGTTAAGTGTATTGGTCAGGGTTACAATGGCGACAGCTCGTGGTTTGCCCTTGGGTGGGATATTCAAACCTACAACCTTTTAGTTAGTAACCCAATGCTAAAGCAGATCACAGTACCACCTGTTCGTCATCCTGCAGGTGTTCCTGTAGCTCAGATGGCAGATCACTGCGGTAGCAGCAGAATGGTTGTGGGTTCGAGGCTAAACATATATTGTTAAATTATACCTTGAGTCGCTTGGATAAAAGCATCTGCCAAGTGCATAAATGTCATTTAAATCCACTGAGCTAATACGATGTTCTTAAATTTGCTGGTTACATGTAGCTTTCACAAAAAATATAGTAAAATTCTTCTACAGTACTTCTACTTCAACAATTCTACAGTAATTTGTAGCATTTCGTTTGTGGATTTCCCATAAAATGCTACTCAACATTGTTTGTGCTTAGAATTCAATAGATTTGACAAATATTTGCTCTTTTTTGGTGACATTTTGGTCCAGCGCATATTTGAAATGGCACAAAAACACACATCGACTAGTGAGCTTTGGCCCAAGATTTCTGCCCAGTTCCTCGCCTCAGTCCTGGGAAATCTGCATCACTTTGGTGTTGGTATTTTTGAATAACAAAAACATTGCTTCAAACAAGGTGAAACAAGTGCAGACTAGAGCTCATCCGTCTTTACTCCCCCCCGCATTAATCAAGTTATTATCCCACATCTGTGGAATGTGTACCTCTATGCTAATTGCTAGCTTAGGGTGAATATTGGCTCTGGTGCTCAACAGTTGACATGTTTAGTCCCAGCAGACAGAGCTCTCGGTTCTCTTTCACAAAGTATCAATTAAGTTTTCTCTCGTTCAAAGATGCTTCACAGCCAGACAACACTTTTCGTTCTTTTTGCAGCAAATTAAAGTCACAGGTAATTACTGTGTGTTATTTATCTTTGTAATTTGGTTTCTGGAGACTGTTTTAAATGACAGAGGAGCATGTCACGGTCGATCTAGATTTTTAGATAAAGATAAAGAAAACGTGAGTCTAAAGAAAATGCAAGTTGTGCTTGCCCGTGCAGACATCGTCCTCACAAAGTCACAGTCACTCTGGTTTCTAGGGTGATGCTAGGTGGTTGCTAAGCTGTTCTAAGTGGTTGCTTACTGGTTACTGGGTTTCTCCTTCAACTGAAGTCGCAAACATTGTTTTCTTTCAGTTGAGCAGAAACTCAGTGCCTGATATGTGCCAGCACAAACATATGAACACAAACATTTGCTTTACACATGTAATCAGTTCATAAATGTTTCTGTTGATTTATTGTAGAATCTTGTAGTAGTTTCTTGCCCATGAAATTCCAGTTAATGCCTGTCAGCCTAAATGAGTATGACTGGGGTTTGAAAGACGCGAGGCCGCAGTGTTTAACAGCTATAAATGTGACCCGGTTTATACAACGTTCTGTCTTGTTCAATCTCTCTTGATTGATGTACTTCTGGATCCCACAAACACACAATCCTGCAGAGCATGAAGGTTTTCATCAGTCCATCTTAGCAGCAGGATAAAAACTAGCGCCACTTCAAGGGCTTCTTATCCACGGTTTTGATGTAGGTCAGTGTTAGAGGGAAGTTAATTGTTTGATATATTTAGAGCAGCTTTTGATATACATTCTACAAACACTGCCGTCACGGTCCCTCCTCATTTCCCACAATCCCCTGAGAAAAGACAATTTAACATACAACTTCACAAATATGCGAAAGAGCAGTTAAAAAAAAGCAATTAAATACAATTTTACAATATATACATTTAAAATGTGTAATTGTAACTGGTTCTGCATGGGTATGGAACCGGCGACCGAGCCCCCATGAGTGGGGTGCGCTTTAGAGAAGGCTAGAGGAGTACTGTCCCCAGTCTGTCCGTATTTAGAAATATTTAAAAGCTAAAGTTTTGGAAAAAAACTGCCAAGCTGTTGATCTGAACAGCAAGACACTGTATACTCGAAGAACTACCAAGGCGATCTCACAGAGGTGAGTGAGGGAGTGAATGATCAGCTGTCCAGCTCATAGTCTGTTTCATTGTGCACTTCTGGCCGAACAGAAGGTCTGTGACGAGAGAACTTCAGTCTGATGTCATCTCCAAGTTCATCAAGGCTCTGGAGAACCTAGAAGAGAGACAGAGTATGAAGAGTGAGGCCAAGATATTGAAAACTTCATGAACCTTCGCCTCTCTACTCCCACCTCTGTCTGAAACATTGCAGGTTAGTTAACATGGGTTTTCGACTTTACGTATGTTGAAGTCAACTACATATGTTCCAACTTACGCGTGTTGAAGCCAAACTAGCGTTTTCAGAGAAATCTGACCCAACAGCTCAAATTATAAATTATTAGTATAAACTTACCGTTGCGAATCAGGGTACGATAAGGACACGTTTTGAACACTTTTTTGGCATGTACGTGCTCTATTTCTGTTTTTTGTTCATTTTAACTCCAACAAGTTACAGATTGAAGCTTTAAAGAGCGGTTACACAACATCGTGCAGGTGGTGGATTCAGAGAGGTGTAGACAGACGTGTGAGAACTCGGGTGGTGTAGTTTCTTACCTTGTCAAGCATTTGTCTGGTGTGGGCGGCGGACACACAGAAACGAGCTCTGGCTTCTGTAATGGGTGTAGCTGGAAAACCAACAACTACAACACCAATCTTCCTCTTTAACATGGCCCGGGAGAACGCCCTGTAAGCAGACCAATTACTCGTTCTTTTTTGGCTCATCATCATCATCATGTGCTCATAAACAAATGTACTACTGAAAAACCATGACATTCTCTTTCATTTCCAACGGATGGTTTAGTTAGGACTGTTTCATACTGACATACTGACATCATAATGATTGATGGTAACGGAAAAAAACATCAACAGGGTTGTGAAAGTTTGGAACCGGGTGCCATTTCATTCACGAGTTGTGATTTGAAGTAAACGGGCCATAAGAGCAGTAGACGCAGCAGTACAAATACATTTCTATCCATTGTTACTTAAAGCTAGCGAAGCAGCTTTCCAGTTTCCAGATGTTTTCAGCGCTTTTAAAACGTCGCTCTTCTCTGCAGACAGAACAAACAGATGTGTGATCAGATACCATCACGCAGAAGATCAGTCACTGCCTGCTGTCTTACAGCTTTTCTGGAACTTTAAAAGCATTCTGCAGGCCCAAGCTGTCGAGATTCTGCTACCTTTCTCTCACCCTTACGTGAAAAGAAATCTGTTCTAAACGGCACAGCTGGGCTGTCATCCGCGTGAGCCAAGAGGGAGGAAAAATGAACTGACAAGAAGAGAAAGGCAAGAGAAAGGTATAATGGAGGAGGAAAAGATTAAGAGTGAGATGATGAAGAGAAGACCTCCACTTTGTCAGCTGAGAAGACAGCGACGAGAGAACAGAGCCGTGGCGGAGAGTGAGAGCTGGATTTTAAAGGCCTCGCAGCTGTCGGTTTCTCTGTTGCCCTGCCAGGAAGCTGTTATCTTTGGAGGAGTGCGTGATGAGCCTCTCGCATGTCATGTTTTCTTTCTGCCTCTTTTGTTTTTTCTTCACCACTGATTCATGGATCAAGCAGACCATCCAAGATGGCCAAGGTCCAACGTTCTCCTCTTGAAAAGACCACGACGTCGCGTTCTATGGAATGACCGGTGGAGATGACTGCCGCTTTTGTAAGGGAGTCCTTAAGCAGTCGCTGAGTTTTCCACATGACATTCAAAGCGATCACCTTTGTGACCCAATGTGAGCCTCGCATTGTTGTTTTATTGGCAGCCCGAAATGTGGGCAGGTTCACAAGTTCAAAGGGGGATTACTGTAGTGTCCAGACAGTGGAAACTGTCCTTAATCACAAAGACGACACACAGACATGAACAAAGCTCACAAGGAAACTTTCTCTCTAGCCCAATGATCTAAGCTTGGGTTTCTTAAACAGACTAAATAGGTTTTTGTGCAAACGTAAGCCGTAAGATGCTGCTGTGCACACTGGCTCTCTTTGAGACCATTTACACACGTTTACTGACAATCACGTAATAAATTTAAAGGCAATATAAGCGATTTTTTTTAGCACATTTTGTTATGCTTGCTGAAAGTCTATTCACATCCTGATAGCATTCCTCAAGTAAATTTATATTTAATAAATATATTTATATAGATATATATTTTCTTTGGAAAGTGTAGGTCCAAATGCAATGACATTACACATACGCATTTTTAGATTCTCGCATTTAGATTATGCATTTAACATTCTCTAATCAAAAAACGTTCTTGCAGTAACGTTAGTAGAACGTTTAACTTTCAACATTATATATCATATAACTGAAGGCTCTGAATATTCCTAGAACAATCAAAATAACATTTTAACGTTTTTGTTACTTAATGAAAACGTTAGGGAAACGTTCTTACAACCTAAAATTGTTAGCTGGGTGGGAAGATGCTTACCCAACTTTCCCAGGCAGGTAGAGCAGGAGTGGTACCACAGGAGAGTCCTGGTTGCCATAAATGATGAAGCCCATCTCCTTCAGCCGAGACCTGAAGTAGCGCGTGTTCTCAGCCAGCTGCCGAACTCTGCGCTGGCCTGCGGGGGAGAAGCAGACAGAGATGTCATCAAGCTGGATTTCTTAGCTTTTATTGGAAAAGGAGAGACATTAAACGGGAGTCCACAATAAAGTAAAGGTCATGATTTACAACGGAGCAACGGCAGGTCGACAAGGAAAAGCGCAAATAATCCTAAAGGGCTCCTCCATTGGGACTGTACTTTAAGTATGTTCTCCTTCTGCATGCGGGTTATGAAAGCATCACGTACAGAAGAAAGTCAACGTTTGACAAAGTCAAACCTCATAACACATTCACACTGCATCAATAAATGCAAAAGGGCCAAAATCGTCTACAAAAATACCTTTATTGCAAAACAACATACGGCATGTTGTGATGCTTTTCTTCAATGTCAGATAGAGTGATTTTTTTTACACTGTGTTTAAACAAAAACGTCACAGTTTCGCAGTAATTCGACAGTCGTTTGTAGCGTTTAGTGACTCTCTGCCCACAGACCGCGTCAAGCCGAGCCGGCAAACCATACAACAAATATGTCTACAAACGTGTCCCTAAAAACAGCCGGCACAAAGATCAGTCCAATACTTTCTCTCTTTTTTTGGCTACGCTGTTGGCCTGCAAGTTTCATAGTTGTTCTACCAAATATAGCTGAAAACACTGGGAAAATGACCAAGGAATTGCAACATCGTGTGGTGGCATAAAGCCATACCACCAGCAGTCACTGCTCCTACAAAACATACTCAACGAAAGCTTTAGCTTCTCATTTTCCTGACAGACTAGAGTGTATAGATTTCTCTGTACAATCACTGCCGTCATGTGCAAAGATGAAAGAATCGTTTACGATACACCACTAGATTCCTATAGGACATGAGCTGTCTGTTTGCTTACACTGTGATTGTCTCTCATGTTTAAGTTTAGGAATGAGGCCCAAACGAGTAAACGGGAAATGACATCATCGGCTCCGCCGTTCAAATCCCAGCATCAGGCTTTTAATAGCCCCTCATTAAGACCATTAAGTAGTTTGGTAAGACAGAGCAGACCCATTCATAAAATAATACAAGAACATAGTAACAAACAAAACCAGGAAGAAAAACCGTAAAAGGACTTTCCACCAATAGGGTCCAAAACAGAATCCAAAGCGTTTTTCTTTTTTAACAAACTGTCAGTGACAGAAGATGGATAACCATCAGAAGGTTTTGCTCCTTAATTATATATGAGCTGCTTAATGTTCTGTTCATTTTCTGTGGGAATTTGAATCTGTTTAAATGGTTTACAATCCTGATTTTGTGGCCGTAAGCGTCAAACAAATGTGGCAATTAAATAGACAGAGTTTAAATAAATATACAACATTTACAATATTTATCAGTTATATCTAATACTTCACTAATACAAACACACACAGGATTTGTGCCTCTAATGCTCTGCGTTAAAAATAAATGAAGATAAGATACCATAAGCGTTTCATATTCCTGGAATGTGTCAAAACTGCTTCCTTTCGGACATTACATTCCCATTTGGTTCTGAGACCCATTTCTGTGCTCTCTTGAAAACATCTCATAATGTGTGTGCTTGTGGACTCGAAGCTAAAACAGTACCAGCTGGTTTTGTTTCGTCCGGCTGAATCGTAGACAAATTTCTGTCTATGCCAAGAGACTCTTGGCTTGTGTGTAGGATACAATGAATTTGGCACACAATTGGGGACTAAGGAGCATGGACTCGGGAACACACAATGCCATGGGGTCGGTGGTAGCATAGTGGTTAACACTCTGGACTAGTAACTGGAACTTTGGTGGTTCAAATCCCAGAAACCATCATGTTACCAGCTAATACGATTGAAGACACATGAACAGCTTAATGAATGTAACTTCTACACACAACGTCTAGATGGGTTTCTAGCTCCCAATCTCCTCTCTTGTGTTTTTTAATGGTGTGAATCATGCAGCACTGGGGGACGGCCAGGTCAGGCTCAAAGTTTGGCACCATAGCTTGAGGTTTTGGAAAACAATGGTAGTTTTCATATAATTACCTGGGAGCCGACTGGCAGGTATTTGAAGAAGAGATGTGTTTTAAAGCCAAGCACAAAAGCCGTGGGCTTAGCAGAACGAACACAACCCCTGTTAACCCTCATTACATTAGAAAGTGTTCAAAAGCAACATTCGCTACAAACAGCAGGTGAAGCTCAAACCAAACAATGAATCCTGGATGCAGTAAACGTTTCGATGTGGCAGATCTTTGGCTGCGTATTGTGTGGGAAATCCAGA
>JAZGTI010008729.1:0-19746 GCA_036877585.1 Botia kubotai | reverse complement strand
TGATTCTTCACCCGTGACAATATATACTTAAGAAGGATGGTTTGTGCTAAAATTCATATGAATTACTGTAAAGGAACAGTTCACCCTAAACTCACATGTTTTTCTTTTTTCTGAACTATAGGTCTTTGGATGAACTATTCCTTTAGGCCATGTGTCTATCAAAGTGATTTTCCTAAGGCTCATATTTATAAAGAGCTGCTATTTTTTATTGACAGAAATGTTGTTTAAGGACTAACAAAGATGTAAATCCAGTAACAAGTCATACTTGGCCAAATCACTGCGAGCATATTATGGCAATTCTCTCAAAATTTGTTCAGAACCCATTTATCTTCACGCTGCTGTTTTCTGTAAAATGACCTCATAAAAGGTGAAGAGTGAACCATGTTAAGAGTGAAGAGTTAGGCCATGTGTCTATCAAAGTGATTTTTCTAAGGCCCATATTTATGAAGAGCAGCAGCATGACAAGGTGTAGATTTTATGCTGGGTGCTTGCTGCAGAGAATTTAAAAATATTCAACTTTGGTGAAAAAACAGTGCTCCTCACTGTCACTTTTTACTCCATTTTTTTTTTACAACCATCCAAACTCAGTGGTGGAGGGATGAACCAAATACCACACTGACCAACCTACTACCACAATGTCATATCCTACAATGACAAACAACAGGGTAGAAGTTATTGCTTGTCTCCCAGCAATAACTGTGAAACAGTTTAATGTTGTGTTGTTGTCTTAGCAACATGCCAACACCATTCTGTGTTAAAATCTGTTGTCATCCCTTTGTGCTTTTGTAATTCATAGCACTATGCATTACTAATTTTAGCTAGTCCCATGCATTAAATGCAGAATATTCCACAGACATATCTCAAAGCAGTGTATACAGTTCTGCTTCTGTATATCTTAACAAGATATCTGCAAACAAAACTAGGGCTGTCATGGTATCTGATTTTTCACTAAACAATTCATGGTAATGGTATTATCGCTGCATATATTGAAATAAACAGATGTTACAACTGCACACATAGATAGATGTTACACTGCAGCACACAGGCAAGCAAAGTATACTTTGGGCTTAACAATAATAAAATGGCAAACAATGGCTATAATAGGCAAATAACAAAGTGACTCCATGACTGGAGCCCACTTGCTTGGGGCAATGTCTGAGATTCAAACCGGTTTATCTATTAAACCGTACAAATGAAGTGAATAAAATGGAACATGACAGTGGACTGTGTAATGGTATATGTCAGAATTCACCTAAGCCTTGTCTTGCTTTCAGCTACAAGTGCTCATCAAGGTTAACATGCTCCTTAGTGCATATGTTTTAGTTTAAGGGCTTCCATTCTTAAACTGAACTCTATCACTTATGTGCCAGACATTAAAAGCATTTGCTTTGCAAATTATCATGATTTCCCATTGGAATGAGTCCCATGTAATTTTTTAAAGACTACAGCAAAGATTTCCCATGAGCTGGCATGCCATTACGCTTATGCCAAACTTATGTATGGGCAATGATTGTTTTGTCTTCTTCCGCGAACACTACTTTGTTTTCTCCTGCTGGCTGTGCTGAGAAAATATAAAGTGACGCCATAATTTGATTGGCGGTCAATAAAATGCCCGAGCCAGGTCTGAAGGTTGACAGGGCCAGTTGAAAACATGTTGTCTCGGTGGGATAGCAACACAGATCTGCCAGTGTTTAGGCAGAAGGAGAACAGGGCTCAGGCCAGGTCCAGAGAGTTACTGGATGGGTTACAGCACCAAGGCAGGGACCCATAGAAAGAGAGATCAGACTATTAGCGCTTACCCAGGAAAGGCACTCATGCAGAGAGTTCTAGGTGAACAGTAGGGAGGAACAGACAGACCGTTCTGAATGGAGGTCCAATGACTGAAAGAGGAGGTTTGAGTTTCTCAACAAAAGAGTATTTTAATTCAAAAAAAGTCCATCCAGATAGGTCCAGTGGGTTTTCTTTTGGAAAGCGGTGGAATGTATAATTGCGTCAAATAAAAAGGTATGTTTATTAATGCTTTCTAATGGAAGCTTTTGTTACAGGTATAGCAAATTGCAGTGTTACTCTGTGCTACTTTGAAACTGTAGCTTGTTCATTTAAAGGTAGCATTCAGACAGGCTAGCAATAATAAGCTGTCTTTTGATTCCACCCTCCCTTTAGAGTGCTCTTCAAAGCCTGGCCTCCTTAAAACCCATAAATGCAGTGCATAGAGGGCTTGTATATGCAAACGCAAATATGTAGTTTTTAGGGCATTTGGGACATCCTTTTAGACTGAATGTAATGATTGGCTGACCAATTTATGGTCCTGCACCTTTCCCAGAAGATGTTCCCAGCTTAATACGCAAAGACAAATGTAAATAAACCATTAATTTCCCCAAATTTGGAGCTTCCAAAACATTTTTAGATTGAGGGCCACCCAGTCTGATATAGCAAGATTGGCTCAACCAATGACACAAGTTTGGCCTGTCATAAGTTTGTTTGTGGCTACCAGCAGAATATGTCAGGATGTTAAGTGGACAGCAATTAGTGTGACAGCATTAGCAGATGAATTAACAACAAATATGCACATAATACATATTAACACATATTAACATACTCCATATAACGTGATGACAAAGGTCATTAGATGCTCACCGAAACATTAATATATGGGTGGAGAACAACATTTATAGTAATTGTGTAAATTTACACATGCGGTCAAAGTCTGTCATATTACTTGGGGACTCAGGCTAGCAAAGATGGTTTAGCTTAACTGCAAACTGAATCATTGTGCATCATGTTGCCCATCCATACAGCTTATAAACCTCAAAACCGAGCAGAGGTGGCTTGAGCTTCATCAGCCTTTCAATATTTATTATTTCCTACACTTTAATACAACAAGTGTTATAACAAGTTTATATAAATATAACAAGTTTCATCTGTCAGTTGACAATTAATTACGCTTGAGGGAACAATGTACTTGGTCCCATTACGGCAACTATCCTTGTCGTGCCACTGTAATAATACAATAACATGTGTCGTAATGTGTCGTAACGTAACATGTAATTTCAATCAAACTTGTGACTTGCGCACATTAGCATATCTTCTGTTCGTTACATTTAAAAATCCTGTTAGAATGGAGGTTCATTATTTCTTATGTGCGCTACTTTCATGCAGTGGTTCGTTATGGTGACAGTTTATTGCATCAAACTTAATCTCATTTTCTACCATAGGGATACCCTCACTTAAGTGTTTTCATGCAACTGGGCACAGTTCAATTTCATCACCACTGTTTTGCATTCTGATGACCCCTAACATGTTGACCTGTGCTGTGTCCGAAAGCTTAGGCAGCTGACTTGTTGCCTCGTTGCTCTATCAGGCAATGACTTTGCAGGCAGTGTTTGTGCACGAAGGCACCTTAGCAGGCAGCATTGTACAGCTTTCAGATGCAGCGCCGAAAATTATGTCAAGACCAGTCATGCCCAGTAGGGTGAACACTTAAAGTAATCAGTTTAATCCTACCCCTGACAGCCCCCCCCCCCTTTCAAACCAATTGAAATTTCAATCTGTTTTGATTGAAATCAAAACAGATTGAAAAATGCATTTCTATTTTAATTGAGTTTTACACAGAACATTTTTATTCGGATTGGACTTTTAAACTGATTACAATTGGAATACAATGCTCCAAGTAAACGCACCTACTGATGTGGTAGCCGAGATGAGCTTGCATACAAGCTACGTAAGGCCAAATGTAAAGAGTGTTCAGTCATTCAATCGTGTACATTAGAATAGAGCTTTTGACAAGGAGCCCTGCATGTAGTCACAATAAGGCTCAGTTTCTCAGCCACCTGAATAGGCCGCTGGTGTAGGCCACCTCCCCCGCGACGCTTTATCTAGTGGGCCACGTTTCACTGCAACAGTGCTGTGATGACCTTGCTTTGGCAGGTGCAGAGGGTTGTAAACTATAAAACTGGACAAAGGACAAACAGCATGACAAACCTAACAAAGCATTTGATTAGTATGTGTGAATAGTTGAATAGTGAATATATGTATAATTGTAAAACAATTCAGAACCATTTTATTGTAATGATTGATATGTCAATTTTAAAGTTATTTTAACTAAAAAAGATATATGTGTGCTTGTACGGAATCCCCTCATTAAGTGGAATCAGTCATTTAATTTCATATGATTCCCATTTCAGCTGTTGACTTGACCTGTATTTTGTTTACCATATCTGACTCCTGTCTCTATAAGATCTTGTACTGACCCTGTCATCCCTGCCCAAGCAGAGCTGCTTCTTGGACTGCCAGGAAGTTTGGCAACATGTTTGTAATTCAGCCATGAGAAAAGTACAGCACAGTTGAACATTCCACCACTTTTGTTTGAAGCTTTCAACTGGCAGTTTCTAAATTAGAAAAAATATTCTCACAAGCTTCATTTTTAGCAAATGCACAGTGCTAACATTACCACTAAATGATAATACACACCATACTTTTTATAAAAAAATTATAGTTTATAAAACATGAAGTAAAAATGTCTGTTTCTGTTTACTTTATACTTCTAAAGAGATTTAAAGACAATCCTATAATACACTGTGGTTTGATCACAGCATTATAACTTTAGTTCCCTTTCAGTCAGTCACGTTCGACGTTACGTCAAGTGACTGACGTATTGGGCTCTCAAGCAAGACCCCATACGTCAGTCACTTGACGTAACGTCTCCGTTCCCTCCTTCAGGGAACGGGGGTTACATATGTAACCAAGACGTTATTAACCTTGATTTAGTAAAAGTGTTCAAGTTAATGCTCAATACCACTTCTTCAATGTGCTTTTAATATTACCTAAAAGCTGATCTTAATACTATCTGATTCACCTTGTATCTTATATTTCAATGTGTATACTACTACTACTAATAATAATTATAATTAAATACATATTATACACATAAATATTAAATACATATACACAAATGATTAATTCACCAATTAAAAACATTAAATATATATTAAAAATACATTTAACCAAATAATTATAACTAAAAACAAGCAAATTATTAATTATATATTATAACTTAAAAAATATAGGCTACAGTAAGTTATTTTAAACAAATTAAAATATAATTATAATAAAAATCAAATATAACAATGTCATATTTACTATAATGGAAATTAGAGTAATTACATTAACTAGGTAAGCTCACCACTGTATTTTACTGTGCCGTTTTTTTCTGTGTTGTATTCTTTAAAAATCCTGTGCTGTCATACCACAGCTGAGAAGGAAAAACATGAGAGGCAATGAAAGAGAAGCTATGGTGCAGTTTCACAAAACTGTCCACAAGCAGGCAATTTCATCAGGTATGAAATGCGAGCCCCAAACAGAGAAAAACAGTGATGACAGATGTTATATCTAAGGTTCTTTTCTTGGACAGTTTCCCTCAATAAGCTTGCAAATTGCTCTGATCTTGAACACAAAGCACTCTCTCACTCCAGCGGTGATGGAGCTAACCTGGAGAAGAAGTAAGGTGGTGAGAATCGCACAGGGTTTGGAGTCAGGCATTACTTCAAAGCTGAGGCAGTGACGGCAGGAGCAGAGACAAAAAGAGATGCATCAAAGCATGGGACCAGACCCCATATACTGGGAAAATGAATACCTCTCTCTTCGCCAGAAGATTTTGGAATTCATCTTACTGTGCATGCTGTGGGATAGTTTACCAAAAATAAAAAGTCTGTTATTATTTTGTGTTCTCGTGTCATTCCAGTTCCAGACTTTCTGCTGAGGAGCAAAAGATTTTTTGAAAATTTTTAAAGCTCTATTCCCTGCAATTAAAGCAGTCACTGAACAGGGACTGTCAAGCTTATTGAAAAGAATATATATAAAAGTAGCTTAAGTTGTACAACTTTGTGTGAGGAACAAAGTAAAAATCACTTAGATGAAAAACATATTTTTTCTGGGCTGTTTGCTTATGCTTAATAGTGCTTACTGCAATCTTAATTCATAGATGAAAGCATAATCAAATGAGCCCAATATTTTTAATAAACACACATGTACAATGCATGGAATGTGTAGAAATGTGTGAATGAGATGCATTACAAAAGTGTGATTGACATGTATTCTCCAATTCTGGATCAGTTATATATATTCAGTGTTATAGACAGTATTATATATAGACATGCAAAGCCAATGGCATTTAAAATCAGACATCGGCTGGGAGTGCCATAATTAAACACTCAAAAAATAGCTCTTTGGTTTAACATGATTGAATCATGGACAGTGGTTCCACATGTTTGAATCAACATTTTTCATAACATAAAATTAACATATAAACTCGACTTAAATGAACATGACTGAATTAAGTAAGACTTACACTGATAAAAAGTTTGGAAACACTAATTCTTAATATTTATTTTTACATTTAGAATAATAGTACACTTATCAAAACTTTGAAATAACACAAATGTAAAAAAAAACTAGGTTATATTCTAGCATATTCCATGTAGTCACCCTTTGCCTATAATTTACAAAAAATCTTTTCTTGACATTTTATCACCCAGTTTCTTAAGGACTCGTCAAGCTTTTAAAAGAGTTATGTTAATGTCATTGTGTTATGTTTTTTTGCCTATAATACTTTACATTTAAGCAAACGGCTTTAGATGAAAAGATTTTTAAGATGACAAGTAACATTTCAGTGTAGTGTTCCCAAACTTTTGACTGTAGTGTATGTGTCAAAACAACTTTATTGGTCACTGGTTAACTATCATCTAACAGTAACACCTTTATGTGTTAATCATAACCTTTTTATTCAATGCTTAATGATGTCACTTTATAAACAAGAGCCTCTCATTGAATTAACAATTCCTCTTTAATAAAGTAACCCTGAAAGCTTAGCTGTTTTCAAACAAGGCTCTACTCTTTAGCACAATGGTAACCGCTAACAGAACAAAAATTCTTTTAAGTAGCAACACAACAGAATACTAAACATCAATAAGTCTCCTCATCTCTTTTTGATTTAAAATGCAAAAAATAAGATTTTATTTTTTTACATTTACTCTTATTGTCCAGTCCCATGCAAAGCATGCTGGGAACTGGAAGCCCTCTGCTCAGCTTCAGTAATGCATTCATGTAGTCTCAACTCAAATGGATTAGTTATTAAACATGATACATTTATTAATAAAATTATTATTTTTATGTATGAGTGAATATATGAGGTCACTGTATACTTATGTTGTATGGCAAAGAGGGGCTTGAACATTTTTTAAAACAACTCCACTTCAGAAATAAAGCCACATTTGCTTACACAGGTTTGAAACAGCAGATGGGTAAGTAAACATTTAAAAACATTCTTATATACACATACACAAACCTCAGTCTATAGTCAACTGTGTCCATGGCTCCAAATAATTACCCACATTACTTTAATGCAATGTTATTGCAAAAGAAATGTGAAACTCAGATTTTATATAATCATGCCAAAATGACTATGAGTAAGTGATATGTTTAATAGTCTCATGTGTATTTTATGGCCATATCACATTTAAAGTGGTCTGGCAAATAATTGTATGCATAGCACATAATTATTTGATGTGTGGAACAGAGCAGCTCAATTTGAAAAACAGTTTGGTAGCAACCATAATAATCATAACACAAATACACCAACCATGATACAAATATACTTGATGTCTAAGTGTTGAATTAACTACGCTGTTTCTTAGTGACTAATGGCGAGTGATTGTGTTGTCCAAAACAGTGCCTTACTTGAGGAGCTGGACCATTTCTTAGATTGTGAAATTGGTCAGATTGTGTTTGAGAGCTCTGACCACAACGTGGAGTCAAAGTGGGGGTGGGGGTCAGCAAAAAAAGGGCCTAAGCTAAATTTGCTTAAGCATCACAGTTATTTAGAAAATGATCTTTTATTGCAAGAATGTTTCTCTGATTAAGATATCATGACATTTGTGTTTGACAAGTGTTTTCAGAATATTTACATGACTGTATTGAAGTGGTCAATATCTTTTAAAATATAAAACTATTAAAGAAAATAATGTACAATTCAATTTCAGGTTTATTAATGAAGTTTTTTAATGTATGAACAATTAGGATCCATTTACATTTAATACAATGACAAAGAATTCGCCTCAGTTTAAATAATTTAGTCAAAACACTTAAATCTGTAATCATCACAAATTTTGTGTCCCCTAAAACAAAGGTCTATCTCATCAGACCTTTAATAATACAAAGCTATCGTATCAGAATATTAACATCTTCCTGTGTTTTGGTGACTTTTATCTAGCATATTTTGCAACAAGCCTGAACCCTCTTAATTCTCATAAAGACTGAAAAGAGCCTTTGTTTGGGCCTTTGAACACCTGGAGGGAGTTATCTTAGGATGACTGGTCCTCATTTGCTTTCAAGAGGCTCGTGGTCTGTCTCAGTGCCACAGCCAAAGCAGTGAGCCACTGTACTTAACCACTTGTACTTAACAACTTACAACACTGGGTTTAGTTAGCACTAGTAAAATAAATAAAGGCATTTTTCCCTTTTGGTAAATTTTTTGCCAGGGGAAATATTCTTTATGAATTTCCACTATGTTGAGGTAATCTGAATTGGGAGTAAATTCACTCATTTACCTATTGAGTTAATAAAGTAACTCATTTAGATTGTTAAGATTGTTTACCAAACTCATCAGCACTGTACTGTTGTGAGAGGTTGTGAGGACATTGATATACAGATGTTTGGTTGTTCTGGTTGGTTGCTGGGGTATTAATGTTTGTGATGATTAATGTTTGTAAATTTGTGATGAAATTCCACTCTCAATCCCACTCTCCTCTGATGATCTCTTGATGGTCTCTTGATATAACTTTATTGTACGAATTTGTTTTATCCATTTTATCATCCACAGGGCAAAAAAATGTAAGTTAGATGACTTAAAAAACCTTCCCCTCCTCAACAAGTCACATGCCTTTAAGTATTATCACATTCACAGCACAAATACTTCACAGATTATGATGTTCCTAACAATGTTCCTAAATCAATGAAAGATATTCTTTTATAATTTGCTATTTAAATCTTATTGTGTATGAAACAGTGTCAATTTTCATTAGTTCAACCTAAATCTAGTAGTTAAATCTAGGTTATATTTTGTGTCCATTTGCACAGTCATGTGATTTCTTTGAGGATGCAGTCATTACAATTAGCCAGCTAATGCTGCTGAACTGCATTGAAGCCTGCAGAGGGGAAGAAACTTGACCTTCATTTAAAAGGTGTAGAACACCAATTAACCGGAGCACCCAAGCTTAGAGGATATGGGCACCTGCCTCAACTTTTCCATGATTTTTCCCTGGATCCTGCATGACAGATAGTTCTGAAATTCAACATTACAATGATCAATCAGGTTAATTAATGAACAGTTATTAATGTGAATTAATGCTTCATTCAAAAACTGTGGTCCATGGACAGGTGGCCTGTGAGGTTTGGCTGATTAAAAAACAGGTCTAAATAATCACAATTGCAAAAAGCACAAACACTCAATTAATCAGCTCATAACATTGTAACACATTTAGGATAAGTGTTTATGTTCTTTCACTTAAATGTGTTTATGTTCTTTTACTTAAATGTTCGGTCAATAACTTAGCTTAGTTTAATGTCTAAGGTCATTAATCTGGTTTGTGTACATATAGTTTAGCTTAGTTTAATGTCTAAGGTCATTAATCTGGTTTGTGTACATATACAAAAGTTCCTCATTATCTGTACATAATCTATTTCTCATGAATTCTCATGAATTTATTAAGCTTTTAATATTAGCATATTAATTTCTGTAATTCGAAAACTATAGTTTAAAATATATAAAAATTTTCCGAATACATTATTTGGACCAAATAATGAAGAAAAAGCAGCCAATAAGAACCCAAAAAAGATCAGAACTCTTCAAAACTGTTAAAAAGCTGAAACTGAGTGACATAAAGAGTACACTTTTGCAAAATTAGGCAAAGGGTGATTACTTTGAAGATGCTAAATTAAAATTTAAAATAAAAAAATTAGATTTTAGAATTTAGACTTTCATCATAACATAATTCCCAAAGTTACAGGTCCCGAGTTTACTATTATTCTAAAATGTTGATGATGTTGATGTTAATTTATTAATAAAAAACATATAACATAATAAAATGAGTAAGTGACCCTAAACTTTTTACCAGTAGTGTATACTATATATATACTAACTTAAAATGTTTATTGTTTATTCCTTACATGATGGACAGTATTTGAGAAAATCCAACTTTGATTTTCTTGCATGGAACATTAATTTCCTTGAATCAGTACATCACAATTAACTTCACTTAGCTGACCCTTTGTACATTGTTTGATTAACACTACAGTGCACCAGGAAGCACCAAAACAAAAGAGCACCCACGAAAGATGGGTTTTCTTGTTCTGCCAGAAAACCCATCTTTCCTCTCCTGCCTCCTCTTTAATTTTTCCTATCCAACTTTTCCTGCTTTCACTTCCCTACACTTTCCTTCCTGTACACCCTCTCTTGATCTCTGTAAGACTTGCCCTCATTAGGAAGTGTTTAGAAACCTGCTGAAGTGAGAAATGGCCCCGCGAGAGCTCGTTGTCCTAATTAAACTTTGACAAGAAGAGTGACAAGATGCAATGGAGGGGAAACAATAGCAACAGTGTCCGAGTATGAGCCCAAAGCTGGGAAAGCCTTTGTCCTGCCAAAACAAAAGCATTTGTTTGCATGTATTAAACTCCATTCAGCTTCACAAGGACCAGGTGCAAAAACCAACTTTGCGCTGAACATCAGAACACATCACACCTTAGCCCATCTGATTCTCGGTCCGCAGTCGCTTTGAATCTGTCCTTCTGTGAACAGATCAAAGCAACTGTGTTAAAATGTAAATATTTCTGGTAAATTAATTCACACTCATTATTTCCAAAGCCTGTCAAAATTGGCTAAGGGTTTTAAGAAGTAGGAAATATTCCCAAAGTTCCCAAAATGTTTGATCTCTCAGAATCAATTACAATTCTGATTCATCTGGGTAACATATACCTGCAAAGCATCAAGTTGTCTTTTTAAAAGACTGACTCACTGGCAGGTGGTACTCAGCACAGCATTCTGCTCACAGAACACAGTGTGTGTCACAGTGGGCGGAGAGCACACTTGCACAAAAGGGGAGGACCTTTAAAAGCTGTTATAAAGTGTGCTGGATGTAGAATCATGTTCAGTGAACATTCATCTGTAATCCTTGTTATCATTTCTGTACAATTCACTGCATCAACACTATTATGGCACAGAATGGAACTATAGAGAACGGGGTCCCTCGAAACGTGGTCCCTCCACCTCTGCCTCAACCTGTTAAAAACCCAGAAATTAAACACACCAAGGTAAGAGTTTTTCTTACATTTTTATTTGTAAAAATATCAGCTCAGGTGATGATATTTGGTAGCATGCAAGTTGGATTTAAGTCTAATTAGTGCCACGGATTTTGAAGAACATTTATGTAAAACTCTGCCTTTAATAAAAAAGATTTTAGTAAAAAAAATGATTTTTACAACATCTTTTCTGAAGTCCGTTTCTGAAGTCCACTCATTTCTGAGTGTTTAATTCTCTAACTCTTTAGATGACCATCTATGTACTTTATGTACAGAACCAAGAAACCAATGCACTAATCTGAGGAACCTATATTGCGGCATAAAAAACACTATTATCATCCAATGAACCATTTAGCCAATGCAAGATCTTTATATAGTAAAACATGGATCTTTATGAGCGGGTTCTACCATTGAAGAATTATTTTTAAGGGTGTGCGAAAAGTAGGATACACCTTGGGAAATGCAAAGCAAATATAACACATTGTCATGTTTTATCTTTACCACTCCATGCCCTAATTGTAAAACAAGAGTGTAACGTTTGTTGCAGATTTTTATTAATAATGAATGGCACACCTCAGTCAAAGGAAAGATATTTCCTACATTCGACCCTGCAACAGGTGTTAAAATCTGCGACATTGAGGAGGCAGATAAAGTAAGATATGATCATTTTAATCATTTATATAACTATGTAGATGCAATTACATTTCTATCATTAATTATTTAGCAGGTTAAACTAGTTAAGCAATAACTATGTGCATAGTTGTCAAGTATTTGTAATTGTTTGCATTTACGTAGCCTGTGTAATTATAATTGCCTTAATTTGTCAATTTATTTTTTTAACAAAAATGATGTTTCTCAAATAGAAAATGAAAACGTATCTTAAGTGTGATTTACTTTTCACCGTGTAACTACTGACGGTCTCTTAACGTGAATGTTCTAATTGAATCAGGCCGATGTAGATAAGGCGGTGGAGGCTGCCAAAGCAGCCGGGAGGAAAGGGTCTTCGTGGCGGCGGCTGGACGCGTCGAGTCGGGGCGAGTTACTCCACAGACTGGCGGATCTGCTGGAGAGAGAGCGTTGTATGCTCGCTGTGAGTCTTTTTCCCATCTTCTTATACAAATAAGATGCGCTTATTGTAATCGGGATGTTTGCGCGTGTCTAAAACTTTACCGTTTGCTAGTGGGCGTTTCCAACCTGTCCAAACATACAGTGCTGTGGATCGGCGTTTTCAATTGGTATTTAACATCACATCTCTGCTTATTTGCATAATACTTGAACCACTTCATTTAGATCCATCACAAACTGTAGATATTGGCGAAATGTGCTGAAGGAAAATAATGTATTTTTATTTTACTATATTCATTTATTTGCCTTTTAAAGAAAGCCAAAACCCGGACATAAATTTTTATCTCCTGCTGATCTGGAATAGGAAAACACATCATGGTAAAACACAAAATTAAGGCCGTTTAGCATTGTATTTGAAACATATACAAATTATCAGGCTCCTTTTTTTGTTTACCATTTATTAACAGCAATTACATAGCATGTCAATCATTTACCATGTCATAAAATAATTCTCATATTTAGCTTTGTAGCTATTTGGTGGAAATGGCTATAGTGAAGGAGAAAGTGGTGTAACTGTACAATCAAGTTTTGAAGTGTTGATTATAATGCAGTGTAGATAGGCTGTCACGCCTGTCTGAGCGCATCCATCAAACACTGCTGCAGGTGTGAGCATTCACACTGCGCCTTGATGTAAAGTCTGTTAAAACATTTTGCATATAAGCTTTTTGCCTTTGAGGTGTGACCCATTTATTTTGAGTTGTAGTTTGTATTTAGTTGTAAACTCTCCATGCAGTGTTACAATGCAACATTATAATTAAACCCTTGCCTTGAGTTTTCACCATGCTCTCCTGCCACATCATATTAGTGACCGCATTTGTAAAAGAAATTGTACAGATGTGAGTGAAGTAATGTTTTTAGATTGCATGTGATTGCTAATTGCAAACATGTCCTTACGATTCATCACTGGGGTATAGCTAATTTCAATAACTCCAAACTCTGCGCAGGGAAATGAAGAACAGATCTGGACACAGCACAGTAAAAATGATCTCTTGAAATGCTCTCCCTCATCATTATTAAGTAACTTGCAGAATATTTACAACAGTACACTAAGCAAATGTGATCGATCAAATGTAATACGTGTGTATTTGTCACAATTACACTTGTACAGTGTTGCATGTTTTCTATGAAAACTGATTCTTTTTAGAAAGGTTTTTGTCCAAGTTGGTTACATACAAAAACGCAAAATACACCCAGTTCTTACTGTGTTTCCATGTGATTCATTTTGGGTGGATCATGCTTTTGAACTGTAATCTTACTTTGAATAACCCAATACATTATTTAGAAGCATACATGGTAATCAATTTATTAGAGCATTGATGGCTAATGTCCCATATTATATATATAAGTAATTCTCCTGAGTTTGAATTCTGCCAATGACTACAGTCATGGTTTAACCCAACTCACCATTGTGTTTCACTCATTGCCTCATTGTTTTTATTATTAGAAGGCAGCAGAATTTATTATTTTTGTTATTGTTTAATTTTTGGACCTGCAAACTCCCAGTGCGCATTAAATTCTTGGCATCATTATTCCGGCACAGTTATTTTGTATCTAATTTGTAGCTCTCGAAATGAGCATGTTTTTCGAAAAGCCTAATAAAAATGCCAATTTAAAACAGATTTCTAATAAATAGTATAGCTTCATGCTTTTATGTTCCTAGAATTGCTTACAGCAATTAAATCAAATACTGTACCCCTTCGTTTCTAGACTCTGGAGTCAATGGACACTGGCAAACCTTTTCTGTATGCTTTCTTTGTCGATCTGGATGGCAGCATTAAAACTCTGAGGTATTATGCTGGTTGGACAGACAAGATTCATGGGAAAACCATGCCAGTTGGTGAGTATCAATGCAAGTGGTGCTAGTTACTATTTTAATTTGTGTCATGGGAAACCATGGCATGGTTTCTCCATCATTTGGAATATTCTGAATGTGTCACTTTGTCAATTGTGTTGTCAATCAAATCAGCTTATCTGTTTAGTACAATGATTGTCTGTTACGAAGAATAGTGTTGGACAAAATTACAAGCATTGAATCCATTTTAACTCATTCCTGGGAATTTGAGGTAAACTAGACAAGCCCAACAGAATGTTTAATTGAAATCTGAATCAAAATGACAACAAGGTATTTACTGAATTGGAGCCCAAAGAAATTCAACATAAAAACAACAGAATAATTTCAATAGGTCAACACAAGTTTTAGGTTTTTTATGTCTTGAAGGTAGGGTAGGCAATTGCAAGCTAGCAATATAAAGCACAAAAAGCTAGCAATAGCAAGTTAACTTTAAAAGCATAGGATCAAATGCAATGATTGGTCGAATATTTTATGGTCCTGTGCCTTTCGCAGAAAAAATTATACAAATATATTTATACTACTTTACTTAGTGATTGCTATCAGGATGTAAACAGATTTTCAACCAGCATAACAAAAAATGTTTATGAAAAAAATTACCTACCCTACTTTTAAACTACCATTGGGGGAAGATTAATGTTTTTCCATCCATTGACAGTGTTACATTTGATTAAATAAATTTACACATTTTGATTTGTGGCATCTTAAATACTGCTTTTAAATGTAAAAATATTTTAAAAACTAAACAGCAATTAAATCGCACTTTGAAGTGCATTCGAACTGGAATTACAAGTCTGTATCCTGGACAGGACAAACACCTGTTGTCGTTCCCTACCTACTAGAGAGTGTTAATAAGAGTGAAAGGGTTGATGGGTTTCCTCCAGCCTTGGGTGGTATGTCATCCCCCTCTCTAATTCTTCCTATTCCCCCAGCATTCCATCCACTCCAGGAGACTCAACAGACAAAACATGCATCCCTTTTTCCCCCGATTAGATTAAAATAAAGCGTTAAAAGACGAAAGGCCCTGACACACAAAGGAAAAGGAAGACGCTCTGATCCTAATCACTGAGGTGCGACTGCTGGTGCTGCAGATGAGCTGGAGACCAGTGGATCAGCACCCAGATAGAATATCTTGCTCTTTAGTGCCTGGAGGATGGCCTGTGACTAAACCAGCTTTAATTTTCCCTATTGATAATAGGTGCTATTAAGAGACGTCAACCACCTACTGACAAACTTGGAAAAACGTGACATTTACGATTCAGTTGTCCTTATTGTGTTAGCCAGATTAAATCGGAATGTCAAACACCAATTTTAACATCAGTCTGGCCAATCTGACATTTCCACTCACAACCAAAGGTGGCTATCACACCCTACAAAGTATACTAGCCAGGTGCTGATACAACCAGGTGCAGGGTTCTATTTGCAAGGCATTGCGCTAGGTAGTAAAATCTGATTGGTCCAAAATCCCACTCTACATAGCTGTACATTAAACATAAGACATTGATTGGCTAAGAATTTTTTAATGTGTGAGTAGACAAATTACTTGCTGCAGTTACTTGCCATGCCTGTTTAGAACACAGCGTGAGAAGTTGGTGGGTGAGATTTGGGGATTGTACAGTTTACTTATATAAATCTCCCTGTGGATTTGACTCCCCCCTCCATGACCACTCCCTAGCCATGTAAATTAACATTTGATAAGCGGCACTGTCGGATCAGTTAGAAAGGGCCGCTGGCTGATCCCAGTCAGAGATGAGCATTGTGTAAAGGAGTCGTCAAGTCTGTAATCACCCCGACACACTGTGGTGTGGGGAAACACGAGAAGGTCAGGCCGGCTTTAGTAGATTAACAGGCGTGGCTCCGCTGTATCCATCCATAAATGACATATGAAAGGTCATGTATGTGCATGGAAGTTTCATACTGAGTTTGTAGTGTGGCTGTGGTGTCAGTCAATGGCTTTAAAAATCGTAATATGTTCATGTTAAGACTTTGTTCCCGAACCTAGTAATCTACAATACAGTCAGCAGCAGTTGATATTTTTACCTATGTGTATCAGTATCTGTACCCTGTACAAATTGTTCTTTTAGAAATTAAAATTCTGCCATTGTTTACTCACCGCATCATGTCGTTTAACACATATGCAGTTATTTGTCTCAATGGATCAAAAAGGATTGTTGCAAGGTCAACATTTCTGACATTTTACACTGAAAATCTTCTTTCTCCTCAGTTCATCTTCTTTTTCTCTTTTTTGTGTCTGCTGACAACATACATATGAACCAAATGCAATTGGTGTTATGACCTTAAATCTGTTTTTGATGTGATGGTGACTGTAATTGAAAAGCTTTGGAAAAAGAGGAAAATTGCAGTCAGTGCCTTACACACAGCAATCATTTGACTTTTGGAAAATGTGGAACACAGTACATGAGTCATATAGACTATTTTTATGGTCTTTTGTGGAGTTTGACAGGTCAACCATGAACTATTTTTACAACATTTCTCCTTTTGAGTTTAACTGTGACAACAACATGCAGGGGTGAGCAACATGAGTAAATAATGGCAGAATTTATATTTCTGGGTGAGCCATACCTTTAATAATCAGTCGTTGTGCAATTACATAGTGAAGCAACTGGATACACATTAGAACAAGGAAGTGGTAAATAGCCCAATCTCAATGGCATTTTCCATCTGAAAAGTTCAAGTGCGAAGAGATGTGATAAAATAGCATTGCTACCTTACATTACCCCTGGCTGGTTATCTGACTCCTGGGAGAGAGACCGAAAAGTAAAGTAGACCTCTAAGAGTGAACAAAGGTGTGCATCCAAGCCAAAAGCAGATCTGCACCGGGTTTGAACTACTGCCCAGACTTCTCACACACCTCATCCCTCTCTCATTTCAATGTGCCTCCAGTGAAAGGATAAAAAACAGCAGAACATATACACTCTTCCTAACCAGAGCTTTGTGTGGGCCATTGAAACCATCACTCTGTGTTTTTTCTGCATCTTTTATCTTTCATGTTTGGTTTTTGGTGGCCAAGGGCTTCCCAAGGAAACAATGATTGAATATCAAAGGGGAGCTATAGTGTGTTATTAACTGTAGTGCCTCTTTACTTTCTTATTTCTTTTGTTTTTCTTCCTAACAGATGAAAACTTTGTGTGTTTGACCAAACACGAGCCCATTGGTGTATGTGGAGCAATTATTCCGGTGAGTTGGTGGATGTTCTGTCAGACTTTGTGCCCAGTGACAGTTATGATCGTTGTATTTTATATATATATATATATATATATATATATATATAAAAGAATAGGAGAACTCAGAAATACCATGACCAAACAAGGACTGACAAAGAACTGAACAAAACCATGGCGTACACACACACACACACACACACGCAAAAGTAACTAAACAAGACACTTGTTAGGGTTATTAGGAACCAAGGCAATGAAGAAGGGGCTAATAAAGGCTTATTAGAGATAATTAGTTCTTTTTTAAATTATGAATTAAAGAACACCAGAAACAAAGGAACACAAAAGACAATAAACAGAAACTGTGACAGTACTCCCCCTTTCCAGAAGGTGGGCTGTGGAGCAGAAATAGAAATGGAGTCTAAAAATCAGGAAAGGAGGTCTAGATAAAAGGCATGGAGCTGCTGTATGGCAGGAAACTGGGAAGACCAGCCAAGGGAAGTACCAAGGCAGAACTGATGGAGGGAGGAGTCATGGTGGTGAACTGGTGGGACTTCTGCATGGAGCCTGGGGGCCGACCGACAGAGGCAAAACCTGAAGCCCCAGGCAGAGCAAAGAGGATGACATACCAGGGCAACATTACAGGTCCAGAAATCCAAGGGGGCGTTAATGGTGAGGTGGAAACTGGGATGACAGAGGACAGAGCGTGAGAATGCGGAGCACAAGAGCTGGAGGATGTAACCAGATGTGGCGAAGCTAAGGAGCTACAAGACACCAGCGGTAGATCCCGAGTAGAAGGCCAAGCAAGAGAAATGGGCGGAGCCAGCAGAGATAAGGGAATCAATAAGCTGGATGTGACCAACGGAAACATGGAAACCAACCAAATTTCACTGCTTGAAATTTAGCTGTAATGAGGCAGTCAAAATACAGGGAGGGACCAGGCCATCTAGCAGATTCATAGCCTTACTCATAGGTGTCTGGGGCATGAGTTCAGGAGCAGGAGTATGGGTGTTGACTAGCTTCACATGCTAAACAATGAACTAGCGCACTTCTACCAGCTCAGATGTGGGAGATTCAGACACCTGCTCAGGAGTGGACCTGGCTCCAGCCTTGAGACAGATAGTGCAGCTAGCTATGGCTCCAGGATGGATGCTGTGGATGGCTCTGGCTGTTCACACTCGTGGTCTGTGGCAAGCACTGGCTCAGGCTCTGGGTCTGTGGCGGACTCAGGCATCACCCTGTGGTCCTCTCTGCCTTGCAGACTTGGGGAACCGCAGCTTCACAAACTCAATAATTGTCCCTTGAGGACCTTCTTCAGGTAGGCGTGCCTTGGACTGCTCATTCAGGCTGGCACGTTAAAATTTGCAGAAAGAGGAGTCAGAGTAGTTGGTAAGGCACGCCATGTCTAAAAACTCTTTAGTATGGTCCTCGAGGGTGCGCTCTTCCTACTCAAGAAGAAGCAGTTGCACTGCTGGTAAATACAGTGCCTTGCAAAAGTATTCATACCCCTTGAATTTTTCCACATTTTGTCAGATTACAACCACAAACTTAAATGTTTTTTATCGAGATTTTATGTAATAGACCAACACAAAGTAGCACATAATTGTGAAGTGGAACGAAAATGATACATAGTTTTCAAATTTTAAGCAAATAAAAATCTGAAAAGTGTGGTGTGCATTTGTATTCAGCCCCCCTGCGTCAATACTTTGTGGAACCACCTTTCGCTGCAATTACATCTGCAAGTCTTTTGGGTATGTATCTACCAGCTTTGCACATCTAGAGAAATTATTGCCCATTCTTCTTTGCAAAATTGTTCAAACTTAGCCAGATTGGATGGGGAGTGTCTGTGAACAGCAAGTTTCAAGTCTTGCCACAGATGCTCAATGGCAGTTAGCTCTGAACTTTGATTGGGTCATTCTAACACATGAATATTCTTTGATTCAAACCATTGTAGCTCTGGCTGTATGTTTAGGATCATTGTTATGCTGGAAGGTGAATCTTCTTCCCAGTCTCAAGTCTTTTGCAACCTCCAACAGATTTACTTCCAGGATTACCCTGTATTTAGCTCCATCCATCTTCCCATCAACTCTGACCCCATCTGACCAGAGCACCTTCTACCACATGTTTGCGGTGTCCCCTACATGGCTTGTGGCAAACTGCAAACGGGACTTCTTATGTCTTTTTTTCAACAATGGCTTTCTTCTAGCCACTCTTCCATAAGGGCCAGATTTGTGGAGTACACAA
>JAZGTI010008728.1:0-15028 GCA_036877585.1 Botia kubotai | reverse complement strand
AGTGAGTTGTGCTATTTTTAGAACAGGCCTGCGGGCGACTCATGTGGTCCTTGGGGGCGACCTGGTGCCCGCGGGCACCGTGTTGGTGACCTCTGATTTAAACCATGCCAGTGCAGTGCACTTCCATTTATGCCAACTTAGTTTTCAAGCCTATTTAGTAGAATGCTGTGGTCAATAGTGTCAAAGGCTGCGCTAAGGTTGAGTAATACTATACTAGAAGAGAGATGCAGCCACGATCGGCTTACAAAAGCAGATCATTAGTAACTTTGATGTACTCTGTACTATGATATAGCCTGAATCCTGACTGGAAATTCTCATAGATAACATTTCTTTTCAGGAAAGAGCATATCTGTGAAGACACCACCTTTTCCACCTTTCTTTTCCACCTTTCTTTTTGAGATAAAAGGTCACTTGAGATGGGTCTGTAGTTTACTAGTTCCTTGGGATCAAGTTGTGTTTTTTGGTAACACTTTAAATTAAGGTACACATATTCACTATTCACTAATTGCCTATTAACATGATTATTAGATTATTAGCATATTGACCGCTTATTAGTACTTATAAAGCACATATTAATGCCTTCCTCTGCACGACCATATTCTACGCCTAACAGACCATTAACTACGAGTTTTTCTTTAATAAACTCATAGTTACTGCTTATTGGGAGTAAGAGGCAGTTTTTGTATGAGAATTATGATCTTAATATGCTTTGCTTATTATGGACTTAATAAGCTGGTAGTAGCAGAAGAATAGTCATTCTCTCTTAATAACACTTAATAAATATAGTCTATTCTTATGTAACAACACACATAACTACAAGTGTTAATAATGTCCAATTAACTCTAAATTAAGTTTTTCTGAATATGTTACCCATTCTAAAGTGAAGTCTTGCTCATTACTAATTCACTGGTAGTTGGATACTTATTAACCCTTACCCATTCCCTATTCTGCCCCTATTCTATAGCTGCCTGCTCCTCACAATTAACAAATCCATTACAGCACACAACTACTACAACCGATGAACCTTAGTCTTAAGGCCACACACCTCTTTAATATTATCTTTAGTAATCTCCGACTGACGGAGACAAACATCATTTGTGCTGACGTGTATAATAACCTTACTGAATTTACATTTAGCTTTAATTTGCTTTAATGTCGGGCACTCTGGCTCCCGGTAAGCATTTGATTATGGTGGCTGGTGCCTTTTCACGTTCTGTACAATAGAATCTCTGATAACTAGGGCACTTTCAACAGGCGTCTCAGTGAGTGCGTCACTGAGTGGGGAGAACCTGTTTGAAACATGTTAACATACTATTTATATAACAATTGGAGTACAAGCAAAATACAAGTTAGACTACATATGCCCAAGGAAATAGGCGATGGAGATTCATATGGGGAGCCACATACAATAAGGAGATAAACATATATACACTTTGGATAGCTCTTTTGATTACTGAGTTAAGACAAAAGTTCTTCCTGATGTGTATTTAAAAGTCCTCCAGTCTCTTTAGTCACCTGGGTTTTCTCACTTTTGTGAGCAGAGCTATCTTCCCCCCTTTTGGGAGTTCACCTGCTGGGGGGATAGGGTGAAGAAAGGGCCAGAGGTGTTCTGCTTAGTAATAAAACAACGGGTGGTAGGTGGGGGTACAGACTCCCTGGCGCTGATGGGTGACCATCGATCTCAGCCCCCACTCTGGGTCCTGTCCATATATTTTACAATCTAACTGGTAACCTTTTGGTCAGACCAGATGCTAAAGCTTTAACATGCCAGAGGAGAACTGACCCTCCCGGTTGAGTCTGGTTAAGTTTGGCTTGCTTACTGGGAGACTGATGAAATTAGCTAAAGATAGTGGTATATATGCACTAGATATATGCACTAGATACAGTGCACTAGCACTGGAAGGCACTCTAGATCCCTCTAGATCTTGTGTGTGTTATATTGTCAGTGAAGAAAACAGATCCCAAGTACTCAGTAAACAATAAGTGAGTTGACAGCAATCGTCTCAGCGTATCATTCATGTCACATAAAAAATAAAGATATAACATATTGGCATATTTAAACAATTTGTTTCTGCAAATTACATTGCAGATGAGAAGATTGCAGTGTTGCTGAGTGAGCTTAATCATGCAATGATTATGCATCATGCAACATTGTGACTAAACGGACATTTTTCTCCAAAACCAATTGCGATTGCAGAAAGATTAGGTCCTGAAAAAGTCCTGAAAAAGCTAAATAAATGCTGAAAATTTTGGACCTATTTGCCAGATGCATTGTGCAATCATTTTGGGTGTGGGCTGAAAATGGAGTCCATACAGAAATGGTTCCTGACGGAAGCAACTCTCACATTTCAAAAAGTGAAGGTGGAGATTTCAGTGTGTGAATGCACTGTCAAAGTCAAAGTTGAGGAAAGATGTCCAACAGAAAAAAAAACATAAAAATGGATGTGAAAGATTCATCAAGTGATGGCACTACAGAACTTGCTCTACATGTCATGACCAAGGAGAAATTGTCACACATTTGTCTTAAACCAACAGTAGAGGGAGAAACCTTGGAAATGAAATTAGACACAAGATCTGCTGTTTCTCTGATTTCAAGAGAACTTTACAATGCACAATAAGATCAATGCACTTTATGACGTGGAAGGAGCTACCCTGCCACTTTTCATCAGAGAGTGGCTCAAGAAAATCAGGCTGAACTGTTGTGAAATTAAAAGTGTGAGAAGGGATATACTTGTGACAGTGCTAACAAAAAACAAAAATATCTTTAGGAAAGGATTTGGCTTCTTAAAAGGTATCGAAGCCACATTCACTTAAGCTGCTGAGGATTTGTGGAGATTTTAACAGTTTTAACAGTTATTTCAACAGGTAACAATGAATCCTGCCCTTTGTGTTGAGTGTTACCTGGTTCCAAGAAAATATTTATTTGTATCATTAGCAGGCGGCCAACGTTTCACCAGATTGGATCTCTCAAACACATACCTAGTTCACATAAGTTGACATAAGTACCTCCCTATCACCATGTCAAAGGGGCTGTTCTGTTACAATCGATTACCGTTTGGGATTGTGTTGGCTCTTGCAATTTTCCAAAGGGCAATGGACCAGATTTTACAAGGCCTCCCTAATGTGCACTGCTACCTAGATGACATATTAGTGACTAGGTCAGATAAACAACATCTTAGAAATGTAGACGCAGTCCTCAATCATCTGAATAAATTTTAACTGTGTTGCTACTGAGAGAAATGTGAATTCTTTAAAGATTTGGTGGAGTACCTGGGGCATATCATAGATGCTCAGGGTTTTTTTAAGTCACCAAAAAAGGTCAGGGCAATCGTGGTTGCATCTGCACCAAAGGGCGTCACTCAACTTCGTTAATTTCTGAAACTTCTAAACTATTAAAGTTGGTTTTAATAGTAAAATTAGTTTATCCCTAATCTTGCACTGGTGTTAGCCCATCTTAATGCTCTTCAGGGCAAAGAAAAGAATGACTGTGGTCTTAGAAGTGTGAGGATGCATTTGGTTAAACACTTGTTACTGTCACAGAGTGTTTTGACAATCCACAGTTTACCAATCAGACTGGCCTGCAATGCATCGCCATACAGTGTTGGTACCTTTATCTCGCACATCCTGCACAGGAAAAACCAACTACCTTTGCCTCAAGAACTCAGCAAACCCAGCAAAATTATGCAGTGTTGGGCTTTGTTGTTGGCAGCTTATGATTATGATATCCAGTATTGAGATGGTGCACACCACTGCAATGTGGATGGGTTATTACAATTATCTCTGCCAACTGTACCTTAAATTAAGCTGGATACAGTGGAGTTACTTCAAATAAAACAGCTTGATGCTCTGCTGGTACTGTGTGCAGATGTCTGGTAGTAGTGGATGCTCACTCCAAGTGGCCTGAAGTGTGTGATGGATTCAGCTACATTTACAAAGACCATTCGGGTGCAATGAAGTGACATATACACATGCTTTCACACCTTTTCACCCAGCTACAAATTGCTTGGCGGGACTCATGGTTCAGACATTGAAACGGGCAATATGCTGTTTCAAAAGGATTAACTTCCATTCAGCAAAGGCTGGACACCTTTCTACTGGCATACTGAAACATCCCACATGCCACCACAAAGGAACCTGCCATGTTGTTCCTACATCGTAGATTGTGATCTTGCTTTGATCTGCTAAAACTGAATGTTGCCTTTGTGGTAAAAAATGCCCAAGGTAAACTGTGCCTGTGCATGCTAAAGACAGAACATTCGTACTCTCAGTTAGGGACTCTCAGTTAGGGGAGTCCGACAGATTTGTGAGAACATCCTATGTCAGGAGAGACTTAACACCCTAGTCTTGATTACGACTGAATCAGCACAACTTAAGATTTACCCACTAGGAATACTGAGGTAGTGTTACACACTCCACACAAAAAGACTAAGATAAGCATATATCCCCCAGTACGGTTTAGTCCTTAAAGTTTACCTGGGTGGTATAAGCCAATTCTGCTGTATACATGACATTCATGGTGCTGAGTGTAATTGAAAAAAATAAGCACAACAGTTAATTTAATGATTCTAATGTTCGATTCATATATTCTTGATATTACTAAAAGTGTTACATTATACAGGTGTATTATTGTGCCTTTGTTGTGTGCCTATATACAAACATGCAAGATACACGACTTGTTAATGTTAAATATATGTAATGTTACTGAAGTGTGTATAATTACATTATGTGGTGAGGAATATGTGATATATGCACTAGATGCTTTAAGAACTGGAGGGCGCTCCTGCCCTTGTGTGTGTTATATTGTCAAATTTAAATAAACAGATTTCAGAGTTCTCAGTAAACGTTTACTTTAAGACTCACCCTTACAGAAAATCTTGAACAAAAAGCTCATCTGAGACATCCAAAAAAGAAGATACAGTGTATTGATTAACTCAGATAGGAAATGTAATCTTTGGCAAAAATCCTGATGTTAATCAAGCTGAAACATCATGCTAATTGCTTAAAATCATACAGCAAAAGTTTCCACACAGCAAAACTTTGTTACTCTTTACAATTATTTTGTATTGTACTTGCTTAAGTTCTGTTGCTGTGATTTTGCAAAAATGTCTTATGTTAGTCTTGGAACAACATTCATGTCAAAAACAGCCCTATAACCCTACCCACTATACACAACCTTAATCATAACTGAACCCTAAAATCAGAGGAAAATAATAGGTTGATAAGAGTATTACCCTAACCCATTCATAGTATTATATGACAAAGTAGGTCTGTTCTTTGTCATATAAAGAACAGACCTACTTTGTTCTTTATATGAGCATGTTTTTCTTTACTTACGCAAGAAAAACATGCTCATGTGTACAAGTGGAAATGTACAAGGACTATTACAATCTATTACAATCTATTACAAATTCATCTAAGCTCCATTCAATCAAAATAATTCATAAATACATAGCAAATAATTCAAAACTGATTAAATGCACTTGTTTATAAATGCATGTGTTAGTTTCATTAAGTACTTTAATAGCAAATGATTTGTGATGCATGTATTTTGTAAGAAAAGTACAAAACCATAGTCTCTGGTCAACAGACCTGCAAAACAGCAAGTCTTCTATACACTCCCATTTGTACAAATCAATTCAAGCAGTAAACATGGGAGACAACTGATTCTCTTTTAAGCGGTTAGGTTCACAGCACACATATGAGACTTCGCCCCTCTTCAATCTCGCCCTGCACCTTGTCACTAGAGGTGGCAATCTCAGCCTGAGCTGAGAACATAGCACAAATGAAAGTGAGCACAGTTCCTCCTATGGCTGTGTAGAAGGCCCAGCCCAGAGAACATAGACCGACTTTATATGGAGAAGCATCCTGACCACAGAGGCCAACTACCTTCTTAGAACCCCAGCCTGCAGGATAGAGCATCAGACCAAGGATGAGGAACAGGCCTGAAAAGGGAATGATTGGAATGTGGTTATTACACCTACAGCATCATAAACAACACATTGAAAAAAAATACATGCACGTCTACTTTGAATGACACTAACCATGGCAAACTAGTTTTCTACATATTTTGACACCTCGCCACATTGTTAGGATGTTATGGATAATTGGCAAGTCATTGCCATACAGTCGCTATAGCAGGTTTTTGTTAATCTGTTTATGTTCCTACTGTATTTATCTGGTAGGGCACCAGCAGGGTGTTTTAATGCAAATGTTATTTCACCAAGTAATGACCAAGACATTGTTAATCCTGGAAAAACCTTTCTATCAACTGATTAGATTGTATTATTAGGTTTGTAGGGTCAATGGTAGGTTTAGGCTTAGGACTGGGCCATGGGTTAGTATACCATTTTCATCAGCCTATTATTTTGGGGTAAATTTGGGTGTGGGTTATGTGTAGAGTATAGATTAGCACTGTTTCTTTAACAGGAATGCTGTTTCAGGACCAACAAAAGAAGCTGATCCAGGTATAGAACTTACATGGCAAAATCACGGTGACCAAATAACCAATCCCCAAATCTCCAGGAAATTCTAGTCCCTTAATTTGGCTCAGGTATGAAAGTGATATTTTTAATTCTTTATTTTTTAGAAATGACTGATCTGTGAAGGATCTTAGGATCTGAAATTCTTCAAAGCAACCTGTGTGTGTATGTGTACTATCTGAGAGAAGACTATAAATCTGACTTAGTACAGATTGCATTTAATTTCCTTAATATCCTTATTATTTACTAATATACATTTATTTATTTCATTCTTATATTTATTTTTACTTTATATTCTACTCTATTTTTATTAATCTTATGTTGGGGATAAGAAAATTATCTCAATTTCTAGATTTTCAACAGCATCATGGAACAAAGTTGTTAAGCAGTGATTTTTTATTGTCTTTGGTATAATAACATTGATTAAACTTGTGCTGGTCAGACAAAGTCAGACTGAGGACGCAACTAAGATTATTCATACTCTGCTCATTTTATTCCATTGTCACTTTGTCTCTTGCCTACTGTTTTTTCCCTTTATCTCTGAATCTGCCTCATAATTTACTGAATTAACTCACAACAAAGTTTTAATATCTTTGATTAACAGACAAAATAATTTCTCTAGAAGACTAAGAGTCTAGTGAGACCTAGTGCAAGACCTAGTAAACTGAACCTGAACCTTGGGTGTTTAAATCTATCATCTGCTACTCCTTGGTACTTTACTTTGATTCAAGTGGCCCTGCCACAGTTAACATTACAGCTCCTTGCCTCAGTTTAGGAAATGTTGTTGCAGTTTTATTTTAACATTGTACCACTGTATGCTAGAGATCAAGGTCTAAATAAGAAAAAACAAGGACAGATTTCACAAGGTTCACAACACCAAATAGAGCCACTAAAGTAATATTTCTAAAGCTGTGTTATTTAGTCTGTAAGAAAATACAATGTTGTACTTTCCCAAGTTACCTGCTATTCCTTGAAACAGACCACACACGTTGAATATGCTCTTCTTTAAGATACTTTGGAAACACATGCTGAAAACTGAAAGAATACCCACTGTGGACAGAAGAAAGATTCCAATGACTAAAAATATAACAGCAGCTTGCCAAAAGCCACTAGCTATTTCCATGAAGTCTGTGGCGTAGGGCCCACACTGGAGCAACCTCTGTTGTACCACCGTAATGCAGCGGTTATAAATGCCCAGGGTGCGCTGCTTGCTGTGGAGTGTAGCATTAATGGTGAAGTTGGATTCTGAACCATCTGGATATCCCACTAGCCAATCAGCACTCATAAATGCCACCATCTCAGCAAATGCCACCACAATGCTGATTAGGGTCCATAACATAGACCGGCACGTGACTATGACATGACACATTGTGAAAAACCTTATGTCAGTACTTAGAAACGAAGGGTTTTCTCTTCTGCAGCAGTACAGGAATGTTAGTCAAGGTTTACTGGTGGTATTATCACAGCTGGATCTTTAAAAGCAAGCATTCTTAGGCAATCAGACCTAGGTCTATTCAAACAGTGTCACAGATTCTCCTCATCTTTTGGATTCTTCATCCTGAAAGAATCCATGTGGTAATACAGCGTGAACAAATCTATAAAGAGACAAGAGGAACAGTTGTTTGAGAAAGTTATAATCGAAACCATCCTTTCATATCAAGTCTAGTTAATATAACAAAATCAGAATCAGCATGGTAATGTGCCAGGAACAACAGATTTCTTTCAACCTTCACTTATCAGCATATAATGCTGCAAGCTACAAAACTTTCACGTAGGTCTATGTTTTGACATGTCCTTATTGTGATAACACAAGATTGTGTAAGTAGCAAGTTTCACAGCTGCCTGTTTTTTATTGTGATAACACAAGATTGTGTAAGTAGCAAGTTTCACAGCTGCCAGGCAAGTGAGATAATAGGAAGAAAAGAATAAAAATATATTTTTTTCCGATACAGCAATAATGTAATTCATGCTGTATCCATTCATGTTTACACTGAATGGGTATGACAACTAAAGAAATCTATACTTATGTTTATGATGAAAGATAAATGCTTTTTCTCTTTACATCTCCTTGCTCTTGTAAATTAATTTAAGCGTTTTAGCCAATTTGGCAACGCTTTCGACCACCAATAACGTTGCAGTACTTGCTGTGAGATAAGGACACAATGGGCTGTCCTGCTGAAGCATTTACATTTATAAGTTGATGAAGTACTTCTCCACATCCAAATTAAGTCTAAAGAATTGATTGGACAAATACTTAATGGTCCTTGCACATTCCACAGATTATATATATATATATATATATCTAGACCACTATACTTACAGATTGCTAAAATGATGTAAAGAGACTTTCAAGCAGCATAACAAAAACACACACACAGACGCACAAAACATGGTATTTCCATAACAATCTCTTTGTGTAGCGTGACTTCTGACTTTTTAATACAGAACAGAGACAAAAACTCTGCAAACATACGCAGACATTACCTTACCTTAAATGTGGTAATTTAACAAGAGTTTTAGTGATACGTGTTTAACTTCCTTATGCAGAGGATCTCGCGCTATACCCCAAAACAAGGCAGAAGGAGGGAAGATCTGTAGCAGCGGACTCATACCCCTTCACAATCAGAGATCTCAAATACATAAAAAATAGATCCTATTCTATAATTTAGACATTTCTGGCTTTATGTTTGTATCTGGTCTCATGCCTGTTTAAGCAGACACTTCAGCAATGTTGTTTTGTCTTCCCCACCTTCTTCACTCACTCCAGCCCCTTCAGGAAGTTGTGGCTCACTGGCTCTAAAACCACCAATGTGTGACGGTAAATCAATGCCAATAATCCAATCCAATAACTGACGCCCAGGCGCGCTGTGAATCACATTCGTGTAAGGAACTGAGAACAACTCGCGCACAAAACGAGGATTTTTTAATTGTCTGTAAACATACCACACCACAACATCAAAGAACCTGTAGGAAAGGTTTGTTGCCCTTCTGTAATTTTTCAAAAAAAAAATCTCTTGGTAAATTACAAATAATCTTATCTGATAAAATTTTGTCAGAAACACTGAGTATTAAGTGTTTAAGTTGTTTTGTCAGAAACAGTGTTAAGGTTCTAAATGCTGTTGTATTATATTTAGTTCTATGTAAAAGAGCAAATTCAATGTATTTATATAATGCTTTTTAAACCGTTTCATTGCTTCAAAGCAGCTTTACATAAAATAAAAATAATAATAATAAAACACGGAACAAATGCCTGACATGTTCTACACAGAATACATGGTATTATTGCAAATAATATGTGTGAGATATATTAATAAAACTAATTAGGTATATTAGGTTTATAGGGTTGGGGATTGACTGACCCGATAAATCTACAAAATCATTAAGCAAGATTCCGTTCCATTACATGGAAGATCGCATATAAAAAGATAACATCTTAAGGAACAGGGGTATAAGAGATTTGCAATAGTACCATAAAATGCACACAACACACAAAAGTAAAAAAAACATACATACACAAAATATATACAATAAAAATATAAAAAAATTACACAGTGATAGAGAATGAAAGAGAATTGGAGACAAAGGAATAACAAAATAGAAGAGTCTTTTGGACTGTAATTATATCATTTTGCTAGAAGCAATATTAACAATTTACAAAACCCTAGTGGCAAGGAACCTAAACTTCCAATGATGTATAGATGGAGAAAAAAACCTTGGAAGAAACCAGGCTCAACCAGGAGGGCCAGTTCTCCTCTGGTATGTTAAAGCTGCAATTAGCAACTTTCCTGGATATGAACGGGTAGTTGATTATAATGATTTATAATTATGTATTGATTTAAAACTGTCGGGTCTAATTATACTTGACAATATGTCAGGCACTGAAAAATGTTACCAACAGAAATGGTGAAAGAAGCATAATGTGACTAATTGCAGCTATAACATCACACTGTTGTGACCCAGGCAGGGTAAAAACTATAGAAACTAACTAGGCTGGAGGTAGGTATGTAGATAATGGTAAATTTACTAAGGAAGTCCATCAAATCCTGATTTGATGGACTGAGTCATACCATCCTGTCCCCCACCATCTGGTCTTGACGCATTATTTTTGGTTAATTTAGCCACTGTGTCAAATAAATATCTAGGGTTGTATTTATTTTCTTCTAAAAGATTTGAAAAGTAGGCAGAGCTTTTAAGGCTTTTCTGTCATTTGCAACACTCTTCTTCCATGCTGTACAGAATACCTCCTGCTCTGTTTGCTTCCAATTACGTTCCATTTTCCGGGCTGCTCTTTTTAGGCTGTGGGTTTGCTTTTTATTTCACAGCATTGGGCTGCTGTCTATTATAATTTGTAAGGAAGATTACATAAAAAAAGGAATTTAACATCTGTTGCGCTTTCAAGGTTAGGGTTAGTTATCTGTTACACCAAGGAATTGAGACAGATCAGGTAGATTGCTGATGAAACAATCTTTAGTGGCAGAAGCCACTAAAGCCAAGTATTTGTAAAAAGAAGCTGATTTTGCAACCATAGGTAAATGTATTATACAGGACACCAAAAAATGATCTAAAATATCTTCGCTCTGCTGCAGAATACATCAACACTTACACCATAGGACAGTATTAAATCTAAGGTATGATTATGACAATGAGTGGGTCCTGACACATGTTGTGAGATACAGATAGAGTTAAAAATATCTTTCAAAACCAACCACAATGCATTCTTTTTATTATTCAAATAGATGTTAAAATCACCAACAGTTAAGATTTGATCTGTGGCCAGAACTACTTCTGATAAAAAAGTCAGCAAATTCTTTGATAAAATCTGTGTGGTACCATCATGGCCTGTAGACAGTAGCCAGCAGAAATGACAAACTGTTTATTATTTACCCCAGATGAAGTGACATTGAGCACCAATACTTCAAAAGAGTTGTATCTGAAATAAAATCTCTGGGTAACTGTAAAAGTATTCCTATAAAGTGCAGCAACACCTACACATGCTACAGAGCCATGTCTGAGCTTTTGCCCATTCTGAAAAGCTGACCACTATGATGTGTGTGCCAAATTTCATGCCATTTCAAGCATAAGCAAGCCTCAAATACATCTGAATGTGGTTTTAAAGTTTAGGTTTTAAAGTGTTAAGGAAACCAAAGGCCCTGTGAAAGCCTAAAAAAAGATAATAATAATCCTGAGGAAAACAACAGGGCCTTTCGCACTTTCAATGCACTTTCTAAATATGTTTTAAAAATATATATCAAAATATGTGCGCAATTAATTCAAAGTTTAAATTATGACACAAAAAACTGTCACTTCAGGGCATACAATCACCTAGTAGACAGAGCTCTGGAACTTGTAGACAACTCTGCAGACAGAATTGAGAGAACCCTCCCACTGACCACAGACTGGGTGGCCATCGAGAACCGCACCCCAGTCCATGAGAGAACTGTCTGTTGTAAGAATCTTGCGGTGGCATAACCCTCTTAGAGTGAGACCCAAAGGTAAGAAACCGGTGTCTGTGCTACACAGAAAGGGTTTGAAGTCCTTAGCGGGTGGATTTTGGGATGAAACCCGTTTTTCTTTAGCCAGAACTGAAACGGTCTCATGTGCAGCAAAAATCAGCTCCATACATGCAGGAGACAATTGTGCCCGCATCACAGTGGAGTCCCAGATTACCCCTAGAAAAGTAGTTATCTGGACAGGAGAAAGCATACTCTTCTTGGGGTTGAGTCTCAGTCCTAAGCACCTCATAGGAGTATCTCGATGCCGTGTAGCTAACTTATGGGAACTGGCCATGACTAGCCAGTCCTCTGTGTAGTTGAGTACATGGATGCCCTGGAGTCTCAATGGAACCAGGGCTGCATCCACACATTTGTGAAAGTGCAAGGCGATAGAGCTAGATCGAAAGGAAGCACTCGATGAAGTGAACCTGAGAAACTTCCTGTGTTCTGGCAAAACCTTGACGTGAAAGTATGCATCCTTCAGATCTATCATGATAAACCAGTTCTGAGATTGAATTTGACACGTTTGAGCGTGTTCATCATCTTGAATCTGTATCTACTCAGAGACTGATTCGAGTTACATTTATGCATTTGGCAGACGCTTTTATTCAAAGCGACTTACAGTCTGTCATTTTGCTCCCTAGGAATTGAACCCACAACCTTTGCGTTGCTAGTGCAATGCTCTACCAACTGAGCTACAGGAACACATCAAATATGAATACATCAAACTCCCTATTATGGATTGGAATCCACACAAATCCATAATAGAATGCAGCCCTCCCTCCTTTATGGGAACTATAAAATATTGTCTGTAAAAGCATAGATCTCTCATGTGAGGGGGAAATGTTCTATCATGATCCTGAGATCAAATCTCCTCATAGGTTGTGAGGGCTGCATGTGCTGCCCAGTGCCCTTAGGTCTCTGTGGGGGAGCTCGAGCTGCTGTGCTGGCCTTTTGTTGCTGCCTATAGTCAGCAGAAGATTTTTTGTTTAAATCTTTTAATTAAGGTATTCACTGAAACAATCCAACAGTTATTGTTACATACCAAGGTTTTAGTTATAAACAAAAATAAATCAACTAAATAACACACAGCAAAATAAAATAAACATACAAGCACCACAAACATATGGAACAAACAAAACAACGCCTTACCTCCCTCCCCACCCTAGGCACTAAAAATTATGCCACACTAATGGTGCGGTCATAACCACATGATTACTCAGCCTGCATTATCAAGATATAGGAAAAGAGGAGACCAAATCTTATCAAATTTGTCCACTTTATTTACCATTAGTAATCTAATTTTTTCCAAATGTAATACCTTAATCATTTCTTCCAACCGTAGTTTAGCTGATGGGGTTTCTGTCGTTTTCCAAAACCTTAGGATAAGTTTCTTTGCCACAGTAAGTCCATAGGACAGCAACTGTTTTTGAGATTTTTGAAGTGACATGATTTTATCAGAAGTTCCAAATATCACAAGAAGTGGGTCATGCTCTAATTCACTATGTAAAATATCTGACAGAGTTTCAATTACTAGTCCAGAATGAGATGCTAGAACAAAGAACATAACTATGCAAGGGAGTGGCTAAATCTGTCTGACATTTGTCACAAAATGGTGAGACATCTGGAAAAAGTCTATGTAATTTTGTTTTAGTATTATTGAATAAGGCAATGCCTAGAGTTAACAGAGCATGTATGAATATTCTCTAGTGCATTAGTCCAAAATTCTGAACATATCTCCTCCCCCAATTCTTGCTCCCACTGCAATTTTAAACTCTCTGTAGACGGTAAGTTCTTTGAAAACAACAAGTTGTACAATAGATATATCAGATGACTAACCCCACCTCCAAGCCCCAAAAGATCATCCAACCTAGCAGAGTTAGCCTCATTAAGACAGGGTATATGCTGTTTTACGTAATCCCTAATTTGCAAATATCTAAAAAACTTACTTGCATGCAGACCATATTGATCCTGCAACTGTCTAAAGGATGCAAACATGCTATTTATGAATAGGTTTCCAATAGTCTGAACACCTAATTCCTTCCATTGTGTAAAAGCAGAATCCATAGTAGAAGGGATACATGACGGGTTCCCACTGATTGGTAAAAGAAAAGACAGTGGCTTAATTTCAATTTTGATTTGATCTGCTTCCAAATATGAACTGTACTATGAATTATACAGTTATAGTTATATACTGACTTGTCTATCTTTATAGGAGACAGTATGACTGCACCAATATCATACGGGCTACATGCCTCTCTTTCCTTTTGGATCCAAGTTGAGTGTGCTACAGTATGATCTAGCCACATTATAATAGTATGAAGAGCACAAGCATAATAGTAAAGGGCAAAATCTGGAAGGGACCACCTACAGCTTTAGATTTACAAAGGTGTGCTTTACTTATTCTATGGGCTTTGTAATCCCACAAAAAAGGTATAATAATGGAATCTAATTGTTTGAAAAAAGTCTTCTTTTTTGAAAAAGATCAAGAATTTGGGGGAGAAAGATCATTTTAATAATATTGACCCTTCCTAATAAAGAAATGGGCAGAGATCTCCAGAACTGAATATTTTTTTGCAATGTAGTCACTAAAGGGGGAAAATTGGCTTTAAATATTGACTGAAAATCTTTTGTGACCTCAATTGCTAAATATGTAAATTTACGTTGTGTTATTTTAAATTGGGAAGGTTTGGAGAACGGAAATATCTCTGACCTTTATAGGCATTAGTTCACTCTTAGACCAGTTGACCCTGTAACCTGAAAATGTACCGTAATGACAGACCGTTTCTAAGATTGTTGAAATAGTAGACTGAGGTTTAGTGATATATAACAGAATATCATCAGCATATAATGATATTTTGCTTACTGTATTCTTTGTGCTATATCCATGTATGTTGGGGTTAGAGCGAATAGACTGTGCAAGGGGCTCAAGGGCCAGGGCAAAGAGTAAAGGAAATAGAGGGCAGCCCTGTCTAGAACCTCTATATAGCCTGAATGGAGGAGAAAGAATTCTGTTAGTAAGAATCCTTGCGCATGGCTTATGATAGAGAATTCTTA
>JAZGTI010008727.1:0-19747 GCA_036877585.1 Botia kubotai | reverse complement strand
GCAGTGGTTTGCAGTGGTTCTCCCTGTTGTAAACAGTGCAGTGGTTTGCAGTGGTTCTACCTGTTGTAAACAGTGCAGTGTTTTGCAGTGGTTCTACCTGTTGTAAACAGTGCAGTGTTTTGCAGTGGTTGTCCCTGTTGTAAACAGTGCAGTGGTTTGCAGTGGTTCTACCTGTTGTAAACAGTGCAGTGGTTTGCAGTGGTTCTCCCTGTTGTAAACAGTGCAGTGGTTTGCAGTGGTTGTCCCTGTTGTAAACAGTGCAGTGGTTTGCAGTGGTTTGCAGTGGTTCTCACTGTTGTAAACAGCGCAGTGGTTTGCAGTGGTTCTCACTGTTGTAAACAGTGCAGTGGTTTGCAGTGGTTCTCACTGTTGTAAACAGTGCAGTGGTTTGTGTCTAAATCTACATGGCTATCTAAAATAGAACAGCAGGGTCAGGACAAAATGTCTTCAGGATTATCAATAACATTTAGACATCGATCATAAACTTTAGAGAGAAAAGCAGATAGAACTGAGTTCATTGTGAAATCTATACATCTCATACCAAACTGGATTTTTAGACCTCATAATGTTTTCTATTATAAAAAACTTGCTATTATAATATCCAATAATCCAGGTGAAAGCTAGAGGGGAACATACACAGTTCGAAGCTATAACGTTAGTGGACAGACTGATGTGCTTGTATGTTGTGAACTACAAGGAAAGATTGAAACATTGGCATCGTTATTACACACTTGAACGATCTGTTCTGAACAATCAGTCAATTTCCCAAAGCTTGTTAGAATTGATTCAGCACAAGTTTTTTGTTGTGAGACTTTTAATACAGCTTTCCAAGGTACTTTAGACCATTCCTCAGACTAAATAGCCTAAAATCAACCTTTCTTTTTTGTAATGAGTCCAATATATCAAGGCTTCAATCCAAACCTGAATAACAGTTCTTTGGAAGCTGCGTCTCCTTGGTGATGGACGCTGGACTTGGGCCCAGTCAAACAGTCGTAAGAATGTTAGGTGTGCAAGAGTGACCTGCTTAACCTCCATCGTATCAAATTTCACCCCCTACAGCAGTGACAGGAATATAATGGTTGTGTGTGTGTGTATTTGTGTGAGTGTGTGTGTGTGAGTGTGTGTGTGCGTGCGTGTGAGTGACTGCGGCCCTTTCTGTCCCTGCAGATAATGAAAACAGGTTGAATGTGTTCCTCTCTGTGTGTGCGCTGCTCCACAGCTGATAAACGCAGATGTTTTTAGAAGGTTGTGTGAGCGTTGTGACGCTTCCCTCCAGCTACCTCTCAGGCTGTAGGTTTAATCTTTGGCTGCTATTATTAGAGAGCTTTTAACTGTGTTTTCCGAACCCTTATCACACACGGCAATCAAATACAGTCGTGCAAACCGCACCCGCGTCATAACCTTTCTGCATGAATATGTAATTTCTCCAGCTCACTGCATCCATAAACTTCTCACTACTGCCCTCCTGATCTCACTACTGCCCTCCTGATGAAGCTTTTCTCACCCCACTGACCGTTTGGTGGGGTAATTATAATACTATTCCTGCCTCTGTGTCTATTAGATGCGAAGTGATGCACGGAAAAACAGATGTTTCACTAACGACTCATTTGAATGGATGATTAAAATATCCACTGACGTTTTCGTTGACGTGGTTTGACGCACAGAGATTCGATCCAGCGAATGATCAAAGCGTTACCTGTTCGTTGACGAAGTTGCCATTAAAGTCTAAGCTGGCTAATTTACTTGTTTCCTGTATATCTTGTGACTTTTTACAGTACAGTACACTTTTACAGTATGCAGTTAAAGTATCGCCGGGCAATTAGCTGCAACAGTTAGCAAATTATTGTAGGCAATCATTAAATCTAAGTCTCGTGCTTGTCGACGTAGCGATCTCTGTGTCAGCGTGGGTTTCCGCCCGCTGCTCTGGTTTTCTGCTGTAGTCCAAAGAAATGCAGGTTAGGTGGACTAGACATGGTAAATTCCTTCTTATTGAGTTATTTAGACTAACTGGTTTCTGCCATAAATATTGACTTAGATGCTGGAGTGGTAAACAATCAAATAATACATAGCTAGGTAGTTAGACAGACAGACAGACAAACAGGTAGGCAGGCTGACAGACAGACAGACAGACATGTAGCAGTCTTAATACCTTCTACTGTATAGACGCTCTCTCTAGGATAGTTCCCAAAATGTCCTCCACAATACATGAGATCGTTCTTCTGTAGTCTTCATAACACAAAATGGCTTAGATCTTTCTCATTTCTGTGAGGATCATAGTCCTGCAAATGTCATCATACTCCTGGACACATACTTTCTGCAGGCATTCGTTCCTTCTACTCATGCACATTAACATCTATGAGTTCGGCAGATGTTTTTTTCCAAAGCGACTTACAGGGCATTTCAACAGTTCAGTTGATCAGTATGTGTATTCCCTGGGCATCGAACCTACAACCTTTGCACTGCTGATGCAGTTCTCTATTAGTTGAGCTAGAGGAACACTAATCAAACACTTTTAAAGGCGGTAATCAAGGTCTGTGGCTTCTCCAGAAAATGGCTGACGGGTTTGTTAAAGCAGGACTGCAGCATCTCTGCAGGAGGTACCGCGGCGGTGTCTTGCGCATCACTCTGTGTAAAAACATGCAACATTTAGTCAACAGATCTTTTAGTGCATACTAGTGAGGGACTTTTCAGGGTAGGAAGGGGAAAAACGGGAAAAAACACAATTATGGTCCAACTTTTGGCTCCTTCTCACTGGTCTTTTGGGTTGCTATGGAAACAATGAGCACTAATTGCTTAGATGCCGGGGATATCTTTTGAACAACCTATCGAGTTCGTGCGTAGGGGTGTGCGTTTGTGTGCGCGTTTGTGCGCATTACAATGCGTTTCTGACAGTAGGACATCGCTTGTTGAGGTTTGTTTTAAACACAAAATGGGGTTTGTTACGCTGGTGGGGGGTAGATTTTGTTAATTTGTGACAAAACAAGTGCAGCAGGGAAACTTTGAGCTAGTCAGGTGTTTGTGTCCCTGTGTAATGTACATTGTGGCAGGTACTGTTATTAAAAACAGACTCAAAATATAGTAACAGCCACTGGATGTCCGAGCAGATGAGGTCTGCTGTTGTTTATTGCTAAATTCAGACTTTAAAAGCCATGAAAACGTGACCGGCTAAAAATGATCCTGTTTTTTGATCGGATTTCCTTAATTCAGTCAAATGATACGCCCGCTTGCAAACATAGTGGGCGGAAAACCTAATAAAAGCAACAACAACACTGTAAATAGTGTCACATGAGTATGCAAACAGACTCCGGATTTTGGCTTTCTATTTTTTTGCAGGGCACCGACAGAATGTGGATCTTTTCTCCCTGTGAGATTTTAGTATTCTGTGTCTTTCTCTGTGTTGATCTTGGGTCTCTGCTGCCTTTGGGGTGAATTATAAGAAGTTACTATAAAGAGCTGCTGGATTATTTGTGCATTCATCTGAATTACAGCATCACGCGCGCAGCTACTCTGATGGAGAAAATCATTGCGAAGGTGCTAATGGACATTTGATTTTTCATTGAAAATGGGTGCTGGCTGGCACACACAAAATTCCTAAATAAATAATTTAAAGCCGTACGAGCCTTGCCTGTCCAATCTGGCGTTATAGCTGGTCTTCGTGACAATGCTGTAAATTAGGGGTTGTCAACGGATGGGTCTCGTTAACCCAAAATTGGGCTCTGGTCTGTTTGAAAAGGTTGACAACCAGAAAAAACAATCAAGGCAAATTCAATGATAATTGCAAATTAAAAATCCAAATGCGGTAAATATAAAAGTTGAAATAAAATGCAACCAACCAAAGTGCATAGTTAGAACAGCAAAACAAACATTTAATACATAAATAAACATTTGACATGAAATCATTTTGGTACAGCATTTGATCTCCATCTGATGTCCAGTGTAAAATCTAAAGCCCAAAGCAAAGCCATATGAGAACCTCGGATCTAAATGATTTAAGCGTAAGGAAAAAGTTATTGCCGTACTCCAGTTTCCTGCATACGACGCCTATGCAGGCGTCTTTGTCCTGGCGTCTCCTTTCAGAGTCTCTTGGCATTGATTATTTCTCCTGGGGTTTAGCTGCATTAGACCTTTGGCTTTGTTCATTTAAAAGGAGCTCACAGTAATCACTGCTACTACATCATCAGTGTGTGCTTGTCTCTGCATTGATCAGCCTAAATGGCTTTCTCAGGTAGACACATTGTTTTAAAGGATGTGACCGTCAGAAGTGCTTGTCTGCGTCAGTTATGTTTCTCACTTTCAAGAGGCTCATTAAATTTGACCAATGACAGCAGAGGAGATTAACAGTCTGCCAAGAACGGATCACACCATCATCTCCTAAAAGCTTCAGTAAGGGATTTGTAAAAGCAGGGAGTGAAAGTAAAACGCTTTACCTGTCACACATCATCTGAAAAACACCTTGTTAACACCAAAGACAGTCTTCTTGTGTTCTTACTGTTGATTATAATATTTGAGGGGTTCAGACTCGGCTAACAATTTCAGATTGTAAGAACGTTTCCCTAACATTTCCATGAAGTTAAAAAAAATGTTATTGTGAATGTTCTTGTAACATTATTATAGAATGTTTTCAAAACATTCCACTAACAACTTAAGAATAACACTTTTGATATGTTAAAATATGTTCTTCTAACGTTACTGCGAGAATGTTTTTGAGAACTTTGGGAGCACTTTAGAGAACGTTAACCAACATTCTGAGAACATTTCCTGTTAACTGGGGAATTTTAGCTCGACCTAAAACAGTTGTATTCAGTGCAAAATAATCTCAGATGTCCCTGAGGAGCTGCTCTCTCAAGTAAAAACATGTGTTGTACTGCGTCATACCACTATGAGACTGCAAGTTTAATGATTGGAAAGCAAAGACCAAATCGACAGCACTTTGTGTTAAGTTCTGTCTTCCCTCTCTTTTCTGTGTTCTCTCTCTCTCATCCTCTCTCTATCTCTCTATTCCGCTTGCTCGGTTTTTTAATTGGGCTCACTGCATGTGTCCCTAGGGAGGTCTGTGCTGCGCCTGTGTGGGTGTGTAAGACTGAATAATAGTAATTTAGGAAATTGGGCTTGTATTTGCGTATGTGTGTGTCAAAGCTGTGTGTAAATGTTTGTACTTGTATATGTGCTTAAATAACGGTTTGTTTTTTGTTTTTATAGGTTTTTAAGTATACCGTAGGTCAACCATTTTCACAGATACAATAACAACTCTAATAATTGAACAAATTAATGGTGTAAAATAGCGTTGAACTTTTTTTACAAAATTGACAAAAATGTAAATTTTTACGACAATCTTTAAAATGATAGAATTAACCGTTGTACCAAGCAACACTTATCTTACATATTTCTTTGTTGTCTTATAATAAAATAATAAAATATAATACATAATAATAATTTATATAATAAAAATAATAAAATTATGAAATCCTAATAATAAAATAAGTTTTAATAATAAAATTTACAAGAGGCACTAAAGTAAAACGTTATTAGTAATGGTTGCCCATCAACCATAATATCAAGAGCTGATTGTACAGAATGTAGGAAGAATAGCAATTATGTAATTTCATTGTGTCGTTTATGGTGGTATTGGGTTTTTTAAGTATCTACCAGCAATAGCCTTCATGCAAGATGGCAACATGTAACCTACATTGTCATGCTTATTTGGAATATTCAGTAAGCTATTTCCTATTGAACGGGCCTTTAAAACTGATTATGTAAAGACACAGCACAGTTTCTGGAGACTCCAGATTAGGTGTTTTCTTTGTGCTGTTAATAGTATCTTTGGTCTACCCTCGAGTGTGTGCATATGTAAGTAATGCACTGAGAAATCGGGACGACATACTCAACAGCGAAAACTTTCCAAATGAAATAAACACAACAGGGAAGAAGGGAAGACTGTTTTTAGCGTTGTGGGGGCTGTCGTCACTGGATTCTGATGAAAAATTTCTCTGCTCTTGTTTGCTTTAAAGAGGGGGAGGTGATGAGGGGGGCTGTAATAATTACCCAGAATTCTTTAGTGGTCTCGTTTCTTGCGGTTCTAAAGCTTTGTAATATCTGTCGTCACGCTTTCGACGTCCTTCTTTTTCTTTTCCCCTGAACCTGCAATTACTGCAGCTTCTTGACTCGTTCTCTCTCTATTGTTGCGCTCTCTGAGCTGGAGCGCAGGAGCAAAGTGCAAAACTGTCTTCATTGCAGCTCAGCAGAGGAGGGATGAAATCTGTTTTAAACCATTTCAAAAAGTAATTGTCTCTAGCACATTCCTTCTGTGTCTCTGTCTCTCTCTCTCTTCCTCTCTTGCTTTAGCATCTGGAGTGAACTTACCAAGCGAAGGATTTTCTGCTCAGCTTTTCTCAGAGGGAAAACTCTGAAAGCAGGAACTGTCAAAAACCAAATACCCCAGATACGCACAGCGCAAAATTTCATTTTGTGGTGTCAGTTATTTCTCGGCAAAACTGGACCACTGCTTGTGGTTTATTTGTTTTGTGCTTTATGACCTTGTAGATCTGTCAACAAATAACACAAGCCACAATAGTCGACAGTAGTGTACTTTTCTAAACACTGCGTTTATTGTCAATATAGTCACAAATATTTTTACGTAGCAAAATTTAAAACTGCATTTTTTTCCCTGTTTAACAAAAATAGACATTTCCTAAGGCTTTACATTTGGACAAAGAATAAACGTGTATTTTTACACCCAAACAACAGTGTAATAATGGTCCCCATCCCAAGTATGGCCAGAAAACAACTCGCACACATACTCGTACATACACACGTCATAAAGATAAAACAATTACTATACAGTGACATTCAGTTATAAATTACCCTGTATAAATCATTTACTCTTTGAAAATACAAAATTGTATGTATGCATATATACTTACAGAACAGCTTAATGAAATAAGACTTCTAACACAACTGGACATTTAGGCAAAGAAAACTGTCAGACGTCTTCCCCCTTTTCTGTCTTTTGCAAGTTTTCGGTCTGTATCTTGGGGCCGATGTCCCCACACAAGGGGATCTTTAATTAAAACCCATATGACAGCACTTCAGGGACCTTTCCACGCATAATTTTCAGAGGCAAGGTAAGGAAAAGAGACTGATTGTTTGTTGCAGTCTAAAATCCTTCCCTTTGGTTCCTACGACATGATTCCTGTACCTGCATGTATAATTTATACATGTATAATTCTCAGCTGAAACATGCGCTTCCGTAGGTGAATGTAATCATAGAAAATGTCCTATAAAACATCATTTAAGGAGGTTTTGTTTTAAAATTAAATAAAATAAAGGCACCGCAAGAACAGATCCAACCGCTGCTTTGGGACTTCACAGCCAAACCCTGAAAATACAACATGTGCCACACAAAACTACATGCCATTGAGTTCCACAAAAAACATCATCTAAATAATAATGATGTTACTAGTTCTGTGTTGAAAAACTCACAATATCAGATAGAGGCAAACATTTGTTTTCTCACATCCTACCATGTGATATCGTTTAAGGTAAAGCATATGTTTTTATCAGTACCCGGTTCTATATAGATTAAGACCACAGCGGTCACCTACTGATACTTCTAAACAGCACTTTAACACTAGAACTGAAGATACAACTCTAGTCACGATAACAACACGCCATACTGAATCTGTTTCAATGGTGGCTGAGTAGCAGCGCTCGTGGATCGCAGCCTTTCAGTGGTATGAGTTATGAGACAGAAAGAAGGAAGGAAGCAAAGAAGGCAAGAAGGAAGGAAGGAATGAAGGAAGAAAAGCATTTGCTACTAAAATCTCTTTTGCTACAGTTAAATCTTGATTTCTTTTGGAGTTCATAAATGCAGGGTCTGGCCCCCCGCTGGCTCGATTGCTCTCATTGTTCTCTCTCTTTACTGTGTAAAAGCTCTACCTGTGATTCTTCATCTCTATAGCAACAGCAGTCTTCAGTCTGTAGGTCTAGTTTCAGCTTCCCCATCTTGGAACGTTTCCTCGGACCTTCTCATTTTTCTGATCTCCTCTGTCTTTACGATCTTCCCGTTTTCCTGCTGATGCCTCAAGGAGTTCAGGGAGCTGCGTTTCATGAGGCGGTTGACGATGTCACTGCAGGTTTTGCGGTACTGATGTCGCAGGAGAGAGTAGACGAAGGGGTCACATGCAGCTTTGCTGTACGCCAGACTCTTGCTCAGCACACCCCAATATGGATTAAATGGCTCAGTCACAAATAGCTCCACAATCCTAAAGACAACACACACACACACACACACACATATGAGAAAGACATGACAGTTAGACTTAATGGTTTGCAACAGTGAAGCTATATACAGTATACTGTATATCTTTCATATATCTTTCTTCAGTTAGCACATTTTCATTATTTTCTTTGCATATGCTTTGCAATTGTTTATTTAGTTGTTTATTTTTGTAGTTGTATTTGTGTTAAAGGGATAGTTCACAAAAAAATTAAAAAAATTCTTCCATCATCTTCCATGTGCCATTTTTTTAAGCATGTTGGTAACCGAACAATGATGGCACCCATTGACTTCCCTCGTATGGACACAAAACCACTGAGACATTTCTCAAAATATTCTCTTTTATGTAGCACAGATGGAAAAGTCCTATAGGTTTGGAATGACATGAGGGTGAGTAATGATGGTTGAACTATCCCTTTAAGGTGGTTAAATTCGCTTTCTAAAAACACTTTAGCTATATTTACATATGTATCTTTAAAAGAAACACACAAACACACAATTGCCTTGGACTGAACTAAGGATGGAAAGCTGCAGTTTGTTTTCTTCTCTGTTCTCTGAGCTCACCCGTGTTACATAACATGGCTGATCAGGAGACGCTCCTTCATGTTGGATTATGAGTCAGGTGGACACGCGGTAATACAAGAACGACAGGCTTTACGTTTGACAATTTTTAGGTTTTAGTAAACAAAACTTAATGTGCTCTCAAAATACAATAAAAGCACGACAACACAGAGACGGGCAGATGGGCAGCTCACCTGGTAATGACATACGGGGTGAAGCAGATGACGAAGGTTCCGATGAAGGTGCTGATTTTGCGAGTGGCTCTCTGTCGTCTCCTTTTCTGTTCCTCTAGACAGCGCTGGCGGACACTGGAGAAAAGTTATGACCTCGTTACCAATTATTTGCTGTAATTATTTAGCTAATTTCTACCGTGTAATCCGTTGTTATATGTATGATTTTATATATATGTTGTCTTAGACTGTCCATGGGCATCTACGCACCAGAAAAACGTATTGCATGACAGCGTTTGGAGCCTTAAAATATTTAATTTCGATAACAAAACATAAACATAAAAGAGGTTACAGGTGGTCCCACATGATGGTGTTTGTTCAAGCGGTTTCAATAAATCACTCAGTAGGGCCGAATTTGAATTGAAATGTCAGATTAAGTGTCACATCTGTGGTGGATTATTTGCCACCTGACTGTTTTTCTTTTCCTGATCTTTCTCTTTGTGTGTGTGTGGAGTGCAGGGAAACAGTAAATCCTCAGTTTGGATACCAGATGTGCTGAATGTGTGTATTGTGCAAGGTTCTGGTAGTTTGCTATTGTTGGTTTGTAATTTGTTTGAAATTGATCACATCAGATCGTAACTTTTCTAAAGATTATTGACTCATTTTAAAGTAGATATATTGTTAGCAGTTCTATTTATGTCTTTCTGTAGGTCACAATCTGTGTCAGAACTACAGTAGTGCTGTGGACCAAAATCAGTGCTGAAACCTTACGGCTCCACTGTAGGACAAGTACTGTGGGTTCGAACACTTTTAATTGATCGAAAGCTTCAAGAAAGGCAAAAATTTGTGACTCAAAATCGAAAATTTATAACAGTTTAGAAAATCCCAGCTAACAATTTTAGGTTGTAAGAACGTTCCCCTAACGTTTCCAGTAAGTAACAAAACCAAACAATAGCAATGCAACGTCTAAAAACTGGATGTTTTGAATGTTCCTGCAAACATTGTTAATGTTTTTAAGAAAAAAGTTATTTAAACTGTTTTTAAATTCTCTTACGTTTTTAAACGTAAACCCCACTAACAACTTAAGAATGTATAAAAATGTTATTGATATTTATAATATAAAACGCAAGAACGTTTTTAAGAACTTTGAGAGAACTTTTACAGAACGGTATTCAACGTTCCGAGAACGTTCCCCGTTAGCTGTGGTAACGCTAAGCAACTCGTGCATGTCTGCCCATACTCTTACCTCGGGTGTATGTCCACCAGCAGCACGAGGGTTTGCATGGTGATCACATCTATGCGCTTGCAATGAAAGCGCGCCACTTTGAGCACTTTCAGATACGTGACGCACAGCACCACCGAAACCAGCAGGAACGTGAGCGAGTGCAGCACCAGCGTGTAAACCGCAAACTGTGTTTTGGCGGTTATCGCCCTGTTGTTACACAGCGTGCAGGACGCGTACAGCTGATGGTAACCCACCCAGGACAGGCACGCTGCTACCACGGCGAAGGACAACGAGTGGACCCACGTGTAAGCCAGCGCGATCACGGCGTCCAGGTGACGGATTCTGGAATGATAACTCAGAGGAAACACCACAGCGACCCAGCGGTCGATGCTCAGCGCTGCCATACTTAGCATGGAGTTGGTGGTCAGGAAAGTGTCCAAAAATCCGACCACCTGACAAAAAACGTGTCCTCCGGGATGTGCGTGACTCAACACCCCAAAAAGTGTCAACGGCATGCTGGAGGCGGACAGGAGCAGGTTGCAGAACGTCAGGTTGAGTATAAACAAGCCAGGCACCTGCTTCCGAATCTCTGCATTGTACAAGAAACAGATCAGCACCACTACGTTGGACAGCAACGACACCACGATGATCGCAACGAGAAGGAGAGAAAGTGCGAGCTCTGCTATGTGCATGATGTTTCCCGCTCTTAAATCCCCCAACTTTGAACTCCAGGACCGTTCATGACGGGGAACACAATCGTATCAGTGCAACTCGTACATAGCGGAGCCCCCAGGATGCGATATTCACTGGCGCGCGGGGGTCTGTGGCCGACGCGCAACTCTCCATGACAATGACCTCTGTTTAGTCCGCGAAGTGATGGCAAAATCCCGCTGGGGAGGCAGGCAGCGTGATCACAGCTGGTTCGTAAACCATCAGAGTGGACGAAACCGATTTGGGCATGTATAAGATTAATCCGCTTCCCCTCGCGACCCAAAAGAAACGCCTCGCGCAATTGCGCAGTGCGCTCCGACAGCCACGGTTTGCGCGCGCGCTCCTAATGCAGAATTCGCCCTTGAAGCAGCTTTATATGTCAAAATGTCACCCCCACCTCCCTCACGACATGCCGACACGTGACTAGCGTCAAAGGAATCGTCAGGGGGTTCATATTTTGAGACGACTAAATTTAGAAGGTGTTTATATTTGTGGAGGGAACTCTATCGCGTCACCGTGAGGTAAAAGCCCTCGGTCTTGTAGTACAAGTGTATGATTCACTGGCAACGAGCCTCGAGAACTACGCAAAGAGCTTAACGTCACGTTTATACTCGGAATGCTCAACCTGATGAATTTTAGAAATACATTGTATATTAATTTAGAAACAATATTGCTAACGCTTTACTATACGGTTTTATTTGTTAGGATTACTACTTAACTTTCGTAGTTAACACGAACTAATAATTAACAATGCTTAGCTATAACATTTAGTTATCCTAATCATAATTTTGTAACATTTTCAAAATCAAAAGTTTTCTGTTTCTGTTAACGTTAGCAATTGTAGTTGTAGTAACTAACATTCACAATCATTAATAAATGCTGTGTATTTGAATTGTTCGTGTTAATGTATTACAAATGGTGCAGTAATGTTGCATTCCAGCGAATCAAACCGTATTGTAAAATGTTACAATAACTGTGTAAATAAACCTCACATTTGTAGCTGGCTACACACACACACACACACACACACACACATACACACACACACACATATGTATATGTATCACTTGATTGATGTTTGCAGTTCAGCCTCAGATCTCACCTTATACAATTGTGCCATTTTGTAAACAGTTGAAAAGTTGCCTCTGTGTCATTTGGTGGGCTACTAATGAGAGTTACATAGTTTAAGTGCACTTTGCCTCAAACTAGCAAAAGCAGACCGACACATTGATCATGAACAGTGTAGGAAAGAGCAAGAAACCCTGAGAGATCTATAACAGGCCGGTTGTGACAGTACGGGTTCATGTAAAGTCTGAGTTTGAGAACATTTTGTCCTCTGTCTGGCCACTAAACATGGAGAGAAACAATCTGAAGATGTGCATCAATAGCAGATTGTTGTAATTAACAACGGCCTCTGGGAATCGATTCTGAACTGCACATCTCCACAATGTCAATGTTTGTTTAATACAAAATCCTTTCTAGACGAGTTGAGAAGAAGTAGAAGCTGCGATAAAGTCTCATTAACTAAGAGTAGCTCGTTTCAACAGCTTTTGTACATAAAGAGAGAGAGGGACGAGTGGATTTGAGGTCTCGCACCTTGCAACTTTTAATCACAGCTGTGGTAACGTATTGATTTTGGTCTGCCGGTAGAGAAATAGACGGTATTCATTGCTCAAGCCAAATTATTGCAAATATGTGTTTGGACGTGTGTTTTCTTGTGCTTTTGTTTCTTGTGTTTGAAATTGAACGCAGGATTGTTCAGTTTTGCTCAAGTTTACTGTGTGTTTTTACGTTTACATTTTTATGTATTCGGTTGAAATACGTAAGCAACATAAAGCACATTCAAGCTACACAATTTATTAGCACGTGTTGCCTGGGATTCGAACCCACAACTCTAACACAATGCTCTACCAACTGAGTTATTCTAAGTGTGCACGATTTAAAAGGAGTTTGAACTAACAGCTTAAGTGTATTTTTTAATAAATATCATTTTAAGGGTTTTAAATAATAATAATTGTTCGTTTTAAAATGTAAATATTAAAGAGAGTGAAAGGGGAAAGTGTGTTAGAGAGGAGAGCCAAACAGAGGCTTGAGGAGTCTGGCTGTTGTTTGCTTAACTGGGGGACATGTCAGAAGAATTTCATGTCAGTTTGTGTAAAGGAGTTTGTATGTATTAATGTGGCCGTGCATGTTTGTGTATATGTGTGTGCAGATGTACTGTATGTTGTGTAGAAATAACTGACACTGCTTTTAACAGCTTCATAACAGTAGAACGTTTCTGACAGGCGCACGGCTTGTCATGAGAATGATTTTTGACGTTAACTCTTTCCAGCTATTTTGAGTGCTGGAATTACCTTTCTTGTGTGCAATCCTAATTATAAAGCAACCCTGACATTTACCTTCACCAGAAGATCAGTTTACACAGACACAAACACACACATCATTCAGCCCAGATCCTCATGTTAGTTTTATTTCTGTTTTACCGCAATATCTCTCACAAACACAAACTCGTGGCCTGGTTGCACTGCAGCATAACGAGATGAGGAAACGTGCCCACACACACACACTCGCACACACACACACACTCGCACACACACACTCGCACTCATTAGTGGCTCACCGAGGCCGCGTAAAGATCACTGCTGTCCTCTGTTACCACGGAAACGCCCACGCTGTCTGGGCAGTGGGTGTGTGGCGGTCCATCCCATGATCCTTTGTGACAGCATGAAAAATTCGGACCAATCAGAGGAGCAACTGCACACATCTCATTATTCTTCTTGAGGGGGCGATACGGACAGCCTGTCTTGATGTGAAACAGAGGCTTTAATCTCTCTCCCCGTTTCTGCGTAATTCAATCAATTGTCTCGGTTGCTGAAGTTAAGGTGTTGCTTTAAATGTTTAGTTCTCGGTGAGAATTTTTAGTGTCAAGGAAAAGATTTTCAGTGCAGGCAAAACCATATTGTACGTGTTCCTGTTATGTCCTTTTTACAAATTTGTCGTCATATTACATTTGATGTCACAGTCACACATTTCATATAAAGTTAAGAGTTTATAGAGAACTTTAATAATGAGCTTTTGAGCTTGTGACAAAGGCTCTGCTTGAAAATCACGGTTGGTTGTCACAATCAGAGGTCGGGCTGCTGGTATCTTACTCAGCTAGTGTTGCCACAGGACATTGTCTCCTATTGGTCCACTGAATTCATGTTTCCAAAGGGCTCAACAGCTGTAGCTTCGCAAGCGCTAAATCATTTCCATCTCATCTCATCATTTCCATCTCACTGGGTGGTTTCACCGAACACACGCTTGAACACTGGGAATTGTCTATTGTCGCATTCGTTTTTAATGTTATTTTGTTTATATACAGTAATTTTCGGTGTTCATTGCATGAATTGAAAAGCTGGAAAGTGCCGATTGACCGTGCCCAGGGCGAGGAGCATGTCAAAATCATTTATTTAGGAAATACATGTTTTATTTTGCTTTGGTGTTGTAGTGAATTATGATGATGGTAATTATATCGGATTGGATGATGCTTTTGTTTCTGTAGGCCAGGATTTATAGCCCGAGAAAGCCTGGGAACAAAAGTGATGTATGCTTGATCTGTATGGTTCATGCTACGCATGCTTACTGTACCCATGATGCATTGCATTACGGGTTCAGTGCAGACTGACCCTGTTTGGATCATTATTGTGTTGAGGTTTATTGAAGGCTTTCCGCAATTTGATGACTTTTTGAGTTGAATATTTAAAAAATCTGAGAATCACATTTTAAACAGATGCTGTAATTTAAATGTTTTTAGATTGTGGAATGTAGTCAGTAATGATGTTTCAGCAAAAGGTAACAGCGTAGTCTGGGTAAAGATGCTTATTAGGCTGGTTGTGGCTCCATCTGGTGGTCAAATGTGTTACGACAGCGTTTGCTAATTTACGTTTTATTTTATTTATTTATATTTTTGAGATGAATTATTTTCATTTTGGCGACCGGATTGTTTTCTGTGGTTTTTGACCACAGAAAAAAGTATTTTACCATCCCGTTAAGATATGTAATTGCAAGAGATTCTTAGACTGAACAATAATTACTGGTCCTCCTTTTAGAGTCTATATTATATTTTTACTGGCAATATTGTTTAGATTTACATTCAGTTGTCATGCGATCACATCCGTTTTAATATTAATAGCTCCCAGGTATTTAAATTTGAGTTCCCACAACTGACCACCAGAGGGAGCCCTAGGCATTCACAGAAATGATTCTAACACAAGCCTGTCATCACTTTACAAAGAATCTAATAAACACATCATCGGCATCCCATAATGTCCGTGTGGGTTGCCGGGCACAGGCCCAGGGGCCAGAGCATAAGTGCTGTTTGGTCTCTCTTCAAAGGTCAGGGTCAGGGTTAATCTGCAATGGTTAGCGGGACTGTGAATGGACTATTGTTTTGCAACTGAGTTTAAGGCGATGAAGTCCCAGTATAAAACTGACTTTAATTCGAAAGAGCTTTGTTATGATCTCTACATTGTGTGTCTTGTCTCCGTGCCAACACAGAGTTATGCACGTTACTACACTTTCAACTAATTACTGTTTAGTCATGGTCTGTATTACTAGCTGTGTTTATATAAACAATTTACAGTTGATTTAATAAAAAGGACAGTGCATTCAGACTGGGTACTTAAAGGGATAGTTCACCCAAAAATTATAATGTATCCATCATTCACTCACCCTCATGTCATTCCAAACCTGTATGACTTCTTGTAAAAATGTTGTGGTTTCTGTGGTTTTGTGTCCACAGTAAAAGTCAATGGGTGTCACTGTTGTTTGGTTACTAACCTACTTCAAAATATCTTTTGTGTTCTTCAGAAGCAAAAATGACATTCAGGTTTTTAATGACGTGAGGATGAGTAAATTAAATTTGAAGAAGAATTTTCGTTTTTGGGTGAGTTATCCCTTTAAAGTACCTGAAGTAACCCACAACACATTTGTTAAATTTGAACCAAATTCACATCAGTTTTGCGTAATTCACATTAGGTATCTGTGTGACCACATCAATGCACTTCTGATTACAGTTTGAACTGCTTTCAAGGGGTTGAAGGCAAGAGGTAAAGACAATGAGACACTTCTGATGAATCTTCAGGTGCTGCAGAGGAACGTAAGGAGATCAGGCAGGTATGTGAAAAAGATCGTGCTGGTGAAATAAGGGCTTGTTAGAACCATGACGCTCTGTAATTAAACTTTTGAAGGTGGAAAGTAGATGGAAAAGCTTAATGCTTCATAAAAATTTCAGATCTTGGTCAGATGTCTACCAGCCTAACAGGGAACGTTCTCAGAATGTTGGATAACATTATTTGCGGTAGCATTAGTATAACCTTTTTTAACATTATATATCCTATATAAGAAATGCTATTTTTAAGTACTTGGTGAAATATTTTAAAAACGTTACAGATTTTTAAAAATAGGTTTGAATTTTCTGACAAACAGGCAATAACGTTAAAACAACATGTAAAAAACTGTACGTTTTGAACATTTCTAGAATTTTCAAAATACCATTTTTAATGTTTTTGTTACTTAATGGAAATGTTAGGTGAAACGTCATGCAACCTAAAATTAGCAAATATGTGTAATATACCCAAATATTAGCACATTTTTACCACTATAATTTAATGACGCAGCTGGTGTGTGACTTGAGTTGTAAGTGTAGATTTGACTGATTTGAGTAAAATTTCATGATGGAGGTATTTTGTATCTTTTTCTTGGCAAATATCTGTCTCTCTCCATCTTCCTTTATCTGTGCTCAGGTAAACCAGCCAGTATGGTGAATCTGCCACTGGGTGTAAGATGATATTTTCTCCTCTCTCTCTCCTCTTAGTGTCTTTATTAGCAGGTAATGTCCTCAAAGAGGATTAGAGGAGGAGGAGGAGGAGAGACATGCTTCTGTGGATGGATGAATAGCATAGAGGGCTGGTTGAAGAAGGGAAGACAGGTTTGGGTGAGGAGAGGAAAGAGGAGATCTCACTGCTCTGGGATATTTGGGGGATTATCTGTTTGTCAGACGTGTGTGTGTGTGTGAGTGAGAGTGAGAGAGAGAGAGAGAGAGAGGAATAGGGCAGTAGGGTTAATAAGCTAGTAAACAATTTCCGTAAATACTTTATAACACATTACCTCAAAACAGTTTGTTGCTAATGTAATCATGATTTTATCATGTCAAAGATAGCAAACTTTCAGTTTGTTTCTCTGTATTTCTGCTGATTAGTTAGAAATCATTGAAATAAAAAATAGTTATGTTTGTAATATAAAATAGATTAAGAAATTAATATTAAGATAGATTAAAGTTGTTCTCAGGTTTATAGTGGAAAAGGTCTTATCGTAATAAAACAGAATATTCTGGGGTTTAAGAATATAAACTAGTTCAGGGCAGTGAGTTTGATCTTCAGGGTCATAACCGGGCTAACATTGAGTTTATTTGCTGGGTCTTTTAACCAAAGAAGAAGAAGAGAAGAAAAGATCCAGCTAAGAAATTTAGCTTCAGTTAGCGTGGTCACATTTAGATACATACCGTTACATACTGTAATGTTTCAGTTCTGCAAACTCTGAATGTCTCTCTGCTGAACTGCGGAAGTGTCTGCAGCTTTATTGTAACCTGCCCTTCTGGAGGTTAATGTGAGGGAATCAGATTTGGGAGGGAGGCATCTCTAAGCCTCTGGAAGGTAAAAGATCGCTGGAGTAAGAAAGAGCTTTTTGTGTCGTGCGAGAATTGAACGCTACTCTGTATGGCCAATTGACTTCTTCTCCCGTTCATCAAATGCACTGTTTACCTAATCTGTCATAGCATTTCAAAAAGCATTAAAACCACCGGGCAGATAAGCTAGGCATTCCTACTCCTGACTCAAGATTGTCTTACCTTCACCGAAAAGGCACAGCGTTGCTCTCTGCTTCTCCCAGAGGATTAGCTCTTGTGTGAAATGCATACTGTAAAGTTCTACCACGTCTTGCTTAAGGACAATTCCACCCCCCCTTTTCAGATAAATAAAGTATTATTGTGCAGTTAAGCAAGATTAGAAGTTAAAGCAGGGCTGGGGATTGCGGATATCTGAAATTGAGTTTAATGCCACGCTTATCTGAATTCCTCATCCCTTTAATAGCGCACACTGTTGTGTTAGACGGGGGGGAGGAAGTGGGGAGATGGGGTCGTATCCTCTACAGTAAGGAGCGAGAGGAAATTGTGAATTGAGTTGCATTAAAGCCTCTTTTTGTAAAACAAGACCGACAGCAAAGTGAATTGGCAGGGCAGAACGCAGAGGAAAGGGCCAGATGGAAGGTGTCAGTTGCAAATTGAGCTTGGACTGCGTGTGAGAGGCCCGTCAGGTGTTATACAAACTGCTTAACACATCCTTTATTGTAGCCGAGGACATTTTCAGTATAAGATGACTAAGGATGTGCTGTTGCAACGTGTTTTTTCGGTGTATCTGAAATGACTCTGATATTTTATCAGGAAATGAGTAACAAAGATGGAGCGACGGTATTTTGAATGTTTTTAGGAATGTTTTAGGATCCATTTTTAAGACGTTGTACTAATGTTATTCAAACGTTATATAATTATAATTTATGATACCGAAATGTTTTTTAAAAGTTCCACTTACAATTTAAGAATGATGTTTTTCATATATGATATTTAACGTTAAAAAGCTGTACTGATTTTACTTCAAGAGCGTTTTTTGATAACATTGAAGGAACATGCTTTATAAGACTTAAGTAAAGCAATTTTCTGAGTTTATAGTCTTAGATTGAGTCCTTCAAGTCAAAAGCCGACTCAAAGTGGCTTAAGGTCTGCAGAATTGTACAGAGAGTGACTCAGCCCTCTATTTTGTTTTCCATGGGTCTCAACTTTGAACTTTTAATCAGATAATCTTAATTTCCTTTTGCTCTTTACTATGGCAAGCCTGTTTCCATGGAAACAGAGGGCCAATGCGGCCAAGAAGGGCTTATACCCTGTTCCTGAGCTGCTTGGCCCACTATCACAGCGCACACACACACATGTTTCCAGGCACTGTTGATTGATTGGGTGATGATGAGAGGTAAGGATAATCTGAATATTTAGTTAAGGCCATCCGGATGCTATTACCTTTCCCCACAGGCGGTTTTCTTCGAGGGGGGGGGGTGAAGCGTGCTGTTCAGGGGTTCATTTCAACGGGCACTTATTTAGGCATACAACACTGCTTTCTGCGCTCTCACTGTGCATCGCATAACTGCAGACTGAGGCCAACATAATAGAAAGGAAATTACAGATTTTCTGTGCACAGAATGGTCTAATGGTATTTTGGTAGTCACATTAAAGCTTTCAATATAAACGTTTTTAATGAAATTGTTTTGTTCTCTTGTCAAAATTAAGACATTTAGAGTCATCCCAGCCAATAGTTTTAGGTTATAAGAACGTTTCTGTAATGTGTTCATTAAGTAACAAAATTGTTTAAACATTATTTTGAACGTTCTTGGGACAAATCATTCTCTGTGATGTTGTATTAATTATTATTGCTTGGTTATAGGAACGTTCTTCAAACATTCTGTAACATTTTTTGTAAGTTTAATAAGTTCCACTAACTACCTAAGAATAACATTTTTGATATGATATATAACGTTACAAGTTCTACTAACGTTACTGCAAGAATGTTTTTGGTAACTTTGATCGAACCTTTAAAGAACGTTAGCCAATGTTCTGTGAACGTTCCCCGTTAGCTGAGATAGCATTTTATTGGTTTTTGACATTGTCGTATGATGGGGTCTGTGTGTGTAGGTCTATATATGAATGTAAGGCAAGTA
>JAZGTI010008726.1:0-19749 GCA_036877585.1 Botia kubotai | reverse complement strand
CTTATAAATAAATATGTTCCTTCACAACAGCACCCATGTGAAGTGTCACGTTACAGGATAGTTTTAGCAAAGATCACATGAAGAAACGACATTCTGGTTAAATCAATGAAACTCACCCTTACGTTGTTCCACACCAGTAAGCTGTTATTTCTGTATGATTTGCACTTTCAACACATGTGTTTATCCAAAGCTGTCCAGTGCATTTCAGTTATGCGTTTCGTAATGTGCATTCTCCAAAAATTCAACCCGTGACCTTGTTGTCATTGTTAGTGTCATGCTCTACCAGCTGACAGTATGTATAGCTGAGGACACTGTAAGTCTCTCAGTGAGAGAACCAGAGGAGACTGTGGCCTGTAAACACTCTTCAAAATGACATCTCTACACCTCACCTGCTCCTCGTGCTGGGGGCTCTCGTGAGGGAGGCGGGGGCCTGGCAGGGGTGGGTGATGGAGGTGGAGGGGCGTGGCCACGCGTTGGGGTGTGTCCACCTGCTGAAGGCTTCTTGCTGAGTGAGTTGTGTCTCTGGGGTAGGTCAGGGGCAGCTTCGTTGACAGGGCTAGACGACCCGTTTGAAACCCCCAACTGCTGACGGTAAGGGGGTGGAGGCGGAGCTAGTGAAGAAGAGGATGATGAAGAAGAGCGGCTGCTGACGGGGGATGGGGGAGGTTTCACTGGAGGAGGAGGTGCAGGCACTGGAGAGGATCCTCTTTGACCAGGAGCTGGTGGGAGGGGCTTCTCGCGGTTATATGCTGCCACCTTCTGTACTGGAGTGGGTGGAGCATTTCCACGGCGACCCGTAGGGGGTGGAGGAGGGGGAGGGGCTGAAGAGCTGTGCTTCATGCCTGTGGAGGGACTGCTGCCGCCGCCGGGGGAGCGCGAGAGATCAGGCAGGGACGGTCTCTGTGAACGGCTGGACTCTGGAGATGAGGTCCGCTGAGAGACAGCGTCCGGATCATCCTGAGCGACAGGAGGGCGCGGGGCAGCTGAACGGGTGCCAGGAGGCTGCAGTGCAGACCGGCCCACAGAACCATCTGCAACACACGGCATGCGGTTCAACCAGAGTGTTAACAATGATTAGCAGAGTCTACATTTATGATGTGTAGTTAAAACACTGTTAAATAGCTTGTGGAAATAATCTGCATAACAAAATAATAAAAAATATTCCATAATAAAATAATTTACATTATACAGACTGAAGTTGCGTTTCATTAACAGACCCGAGACCCTCTAGTGGAAAAGCACATGACACAAAGTCTCACAGCACTGAAATGACCAAACACACACAAATGTTTTTAAATCAACACACCTCCTACAGGTCTCAGTTTTGGGACTCCTCCATGAAACAGCGCCCCCACTGGCTGGACTGATGCAGAAGCTCCTGCACTGGCAGACAAGACCGCAGCGCTTCCCTTTGGCTCTGCAGCATCGTAAAAAATACACATTAACTGACTGCATTTAAAAGATTCATGACAAACACACAATGCATCCTCGTGTACTGAGAGCTTAAAGATTAACTCAGCTCACAGGCAACGTTCTTATAATGTTGGTTAATGTTCTCTCAACATTCTCTCACCTCTCGACTCACTTACTTTCAATTAAAGGTGCGCTTCTGTCATTGACCAGAGCAACTTTCTTCAGCTTGGTGCCTTTGCAGATGTCAGACAGCAGCGCTCCTCTGCCCTTCACTTCATCTCGAGACAGCTCTGGAGGAGTTGTGTTTGTCTGATTAAAACAACACAAACAATCATTAACAAACGGATTTAATAATAACAAATATCACAATCCTACTGAAAAACTCTTTTCAAAGTCTTTCATTGGTGAGGTTCAGTCTACAGTATAATTCAATCCTAATGTCGCAAGCACGTCACAATGTAACATGTTTCTGTAGCTGCACAGGTAGAGCATGTATAGCGCTAATGTATCGCTCGAATGCACTGACGCCCTGGATAAATTATTCTGCCACCCATCTTTGTTCAAATGACTCACCCAAAATAAACCAGCCCTGCTGATAATCAGAACTCTCACCTGGTTAAAGGTGGAGGGAGGAGGAGGTCCACCGGCGGGTGGAGGAGGAGGGATGGGCATCCTGTATCTGTGTGTTCACTGCTGTGTGTCACACTTAAAACTTCATGAAGCCGATTATCTAACGAAACAGAACATACGTGTACATCAAAACATATTACACAGCACATCATCATATTCAATCGTCTGAACTGCAAACAGCTCTAATTAAAAAAGTCACAGATTTAAACCTTATTAGCTAAACCAGTGATAGATTCGGGAAGTCCAGTTCATTTATTAACTACCAATTTATCTTAGTGGTTACTTAGTTACACAACAGTCATTTGCAAAACATGCATTACTCACTAAATTCAGCCAGATTTTTACTGCATTTTGCATTAATCATTAAATCTGTTCGTCCTAGTTACAGTTCCTCTGAATAAAGAAAAAGCCTTTGCAAATAACACACGACACATCACTTATATGTGTCTAATGACTCAGAATACACACATCCTCAGATATAAATTTATATCGTCTCCAAATGCGGGCAGATTTAGCAAATACACTCCCGCGAGTATTAATAACCCGCATATTTATCTAGTAAACAAACCGGCTAAGATACCTGCCGATGATTTCACGCTGTTTAGTCCTTATCAGCATTTTCTTTAACGCCTTACAAAACAACGTACCACACAAACCAGTTACTACAGTTACTGTTACTGCTGTACATCACAGTAACCACGTAAGAAGCTTTTAATATTTTTAGGTTCTTTTCTAAACCAGAGTTTGACAGTAATCTCAACACCAGTATCAAGTGTTTTAATTCAGAGTAATGATGGTGTGGAGATTGATGTACAGGATGTAAACAACTCGTCCTGAAGTATACAGTCAAAACACAACACGTTATCATTCAGCTCATTTCCACCTGATTTACTAGTTAAGCGTTAAAGGTCGATCGTGGAAATCTTTATTTGATGTGTTCAGACGTTTATTCGCCTGTGTATTAGCGCAGCTTTAGCTTAGCCTGGCTTGGCCTCGCGCTGGCAGGTGCGTCCATCACGTCAAGACGTTTCCCGGCACGCTTGTCGTCAGTTTGTGAATTAAACGTTTCGTCGTACGAGATAAGTTGACTTGACGTGCTTTATTCATGCAAACGTACAACGTGAAAACCTACTTTTCTCCGCAAGCTCCGGTAGTTGCGCACACCGGGTTGCCCACAGACATCATCTCGCGCGTCTGTCGCCTGAGTCGCTCGCTCGCTCATTCGGATAGGAAATGACGTCACTATTCGCCTGCGTCTTGAAACTATAATTGTTAAATTATTATGAAATAAAAATGACTAACATTACATTATAATTATTAGTATTTGACTAGTTATCCCTTTTATGACTTTTTAAAAAAATGGTTGAATTATTATTATTATTATTGTGGAGAACATTACAACAACCCTAGTAGCTACTACACACGCGCTCTTTACAGTGTAGTTACCTGCGAGCCTGTTTTACGAATACAACGTGCATACATGTCCGAAAACAGCCACTATATACTGTATATACTATATAATATACTCTAGAAAACAGCCACTATATACTGTATATACTATATAATATACTGTAGAAAACAGCCACTATATACTGTTTTGAACACATCTTGTTTTGAGGGTTCTGTCTGGTTTAAGACTTTTGTACTGTACGTAGAACTAACACATCGATGATCACATTTGCTTCACCTTGAATAAAAACTGAAGACGTCAGCGCAGTTGAATTCTGTTTATTTATTTAAAAAAACAGTCAAACTTAAAAATGTTTAGTATAAATGCATATTCAGTGACTTTATTTTATCCTGTGTGCTTTTTGTCTCACAGGTGAGAATGTTGTATGATGTGTACTGATCACTGAAACCACAATAATCTCATAAATCCTTCACATATCACTGAACTTGTGTTTCTTAAAACACAAGCTGCCTGAAACCTGTTTCTCTGGACTGAGAGAAAAACAGAAGTCTGGCCAGTGATTACAGAGGATGACTGTAACAACGTTCTTTAATGCCAAATCATGTGGAATAATGACACTGATTCAGCATCACACTGAAACATGCTCAGCTCTCTCCCTGTTTTACTTGTGAGAAATATTCAGAACAAACAACAACTGATTCTGAGATATGAAAGTGCGTCTTTTCTGAAGTGCAATATTTTTTCTTGTGCTGTCTATTGTTTGAATGCATGTGAATTAAATCATTTATAGGTTGTTGAATTATGGATGAGATTTGATTACAATGGGGTCGATTGTATTATTAATGGCACTCATATGTAACAAATCCCAGATTTACACACTTCTGTAAATACACATACAAGATCCCTGTATATCAACATATCTTCTGACCTCATACTTCATGTCATTAAAAAAGAAGATTAGCACATTTATGTCTATGTACACTGATGTTAGTATAGCCTTTGTGTAAAAATAAAATAGTTACAGTTTAAGGGACGCTATATAAAGAAAAGATTATGATATCGATGGGAGCGTTTTGTACTGATGTACAGCAGAAGTGTAAAGAAGAATGTGTAAAATAGTTAATAATAGTTGACTGTAATACAAGTAATAGTTTACTAATCATTGCTCTGTAATAACGACAGTGATCTGTAAACTTGACCTTGATTCAGACTTCATGAACAGCAGATACTAACATTAAACACAGTATAATCAAAACAGATGAATACTATTGTGCAAAACAAAACCTTATTTTGGTTAATGCCATTGATAATGCCACTATACAGTAAGTGACAGCAAAATAATAACAGAAAAAACTATATTTTACTATAAGTTTCTCTAAAATATGCTCAAAGTAGACAGATAAATAACAACACTGTCCTTCTTCAGTTTACACCTGTGAATCCTAAACGTATGTGTGACATTATACATGTTGTATTATAGCAGAAACACATCTAGTCAGATTAAGAAAGAAAATGTATCTTTTACATATTTACAGAGAACGGGCAAAATGACAGTTATGAAAAATGATTGTGAAACATAATAAAGCAATGACGTCTACACACGCTGTCATCTGATTATCACAGGGAAGAACTTTCTATGAAGCATTTCCATGATATTGTTGCTGACAGAGGCCCCAAAAAATCATGTTGCACAAGAACTGTTTTGAAGTGTAAGTGGATGTTTTCAGCTGCGTTTGAACTGACGCTGTGCAGTGATGGAAGAGAACTCAGGGCAACGTCATCGTGAATGTTTTATGACGAGAGATTTCATGCGATTATGAAAATACAAATGTATGTCTCTGTGGTATTTTAGATGTTTTGTTGCTGTTGTTTGTTTTCTACACAGTAGCAACACCTCAGAGCCACAAATACACAGAAAGCAAAGTCAAACGAACCCTGTTGCGGCCGAGCTGCTAGCTTGCTATGCTACATGTCTAGTTTGCTATCTTTGGACAAACAATGTAAAGTATAAATGTACATGTTATGATCACATGGTTCTTGTGTCACCACACACGTTTAAAGTGTCGCTCTGTTAGTAGCACGAGACACATGAGTTAGGCAGTGCTAAAGAGTTCACAAACGCGTCAGTGGTGAACTAAAGCAAGTGACCACGACTCTTCTTCTGCACATGTTCAGGCTCTGGATCAAAGCCTTCTGCAGCACATCTACTGTACCTCATCAGACCTGAAGATGGAGAGGAACACAGCCGGTAAGAACCAGGCAGCACTGAGTAATCCACAGCTGCAGGCTGTGATGTAAGCTCACCTGCTGGCCGTGGGGTTAAAGAGGATTCGGGTACACCTGTCGAGGGTCGTACGTCATTTCTGACATGTACTGCTCATGTAGTTCAGGGTCCAGAGGGAGACCGTCCAAGGGTATGTCAGGGTAACCGTATGGAGGGTAAACTGCGTCCAGCTCTGAGAAAGACAGAGATAATGAAGTTAATGTAAAACATGCAATCCCTACGCAATCATATGTATTTTTATCCTTATACATTTTTATAATAGCCGCAAAACTCAAATTTCATACAAAAATATAGTGGGATTTTCTGCATCTGTTGTTTAAAAATATAAATATGTATATTATAATATATAATATGTATATATATTGTTCCTGAAAATAAAGTCGTATATAAATTGCATTTATATAAGTTGAGTTTTATACTGAATGCATTAAGTTGCTATAAACCTTTATGAAAAACCTTTTATACTGATTTTGTAACAATTCAGTCCATCCACAGATTCACACAAAAACTGCTTCATGTACAGAATTCTGTGCATCATTTAATCAACTTGTTTAATTGTAACATTAATTTTATTATCCATTTTATTATACTTTTAATACCATAATGAAATAATTACAGTGATTAAAGTCTAAAACCGAAATGAAAACCTGTAATTCAAAATCTAATTTAAACCTGGAAATTAACAGGTTTTAGGGTTTTGGAAATTAAAAAAATTAAGTATATTTAAAATTCTGCACATTGCTGTCACAAATTAAACAAATTAAATATAAATCTGCTCTTAAACAATCAGTCCTTATCTTGAAACGAAATACATTTACAAATATTAATATTTAAACAACAAATATCTAAAGACTTATGCTTATAGCTGCAACCTGTAACTTCTGCCTCTGTATCGTAACTATCCAGCGCTCTGTCAGCACGGGAATCAGAAAGCTTTTACTCTTGATAAATGTGAATTTTATTACTCTATCTTTGATGTTTGACCTCTCTCTTTCTCACACACACACACACACACACGCCATGACTCATTCATCATGTGACATTTTATTTGAATGCTCTGTGCTTTAATGCAGCGAGACGGGCTGCGACAAACAGGCGATTTGCTGCTGTGCTGCATACTAAGGCAGAAGGATAGTCCAGTCACCAGAGGAAAAGTGTCGGGCTGTGTCACGCTCTCTACTCACCATCTGGTATGTATGCAGGGTCGAGTGTCAAAGCTGTGTGTGCCTGAAAGAATGATAAAAACCTGCAATTTAAAGCCACATGAACACATGTATGACATACACAGTACAGCTTTGCTTTAGTGGGCTCCTTCTTAAAGGCAAATGTGCCTTAAAAATGTTACAGATTGCTTGAAATCGGTGCATAAAAGTTTGTGTATTGATATTTGTAGTGAGTTTTCAGTGAAGGAAAAGCAGCCAAGGAGTGTTAAGCATACACGAGAACTCCGCGTGCATGCTGTTTAAAAACAACCCAGAATGACCAGAGTGTGCAGAGCTGAAATCTAAGCAAACATGACAATTATTATTGTAAAACAACTAAAACACTCATTGTAAATCATAATGAGAGGTATCTACACATGTGACTGTTCATTTACACACTTCTAAATGAGCCACTAAATCGCTAATGATCTGAGAAGTCACTTCCACTCGCGTGTCATGTGATTCTGCATGACATGTGTGAACACTGATGACATTCACCATTTCCCAGGCTGCAGGGTCGTGTTTGAAGAGGGAGTGTGTGAGCTCCACTGACACGCGCTTTCTGTAGTCTGAACTCTTGTCTTCAGAGATGCGGAACAGCACGGCCGCAGCATAGGTGGCTGAGAAAGAGAGGACACCATACTCATCAGACAGGTCACATGACCAGACAGGTCATCACATGACCACACAGAACCAAACAGGTCATCACATGACCAGACAGACTCGCCTGCACATTTGGCAGTGACGTGGTGTAAAATCAAAAAGTATATGTAGTTAAAACATCAACACATGAATACATCAATGCTTTATTAAAGCTGCAATCCATAACTTATTAGGTTAAAATAAACAAAAGACAGTTATTGAGCATGTGCAGAACAGATCAGTGATGAACACCATCGCCTTACCCCAATTCAGTAAGTTTATAATAAAGATTTATAATTTGCAGGAAATGTCAGTTTGGCTTCATTTGAGTATGTAAAGTAAACTGCAATGTTATGTTTCAAACAGAGATGATGACAAACGTTACAGACTGCAGCTTTAACAACAATGTCCAGGGAACAACAGAAAGGAAAATGTAGATTAAAGTGTGTATGCTGTTTCTCTGGAGGTCACCAGGTCACAGTTGTTGTAGGTGTGGTTTTATAAATAATGAGGTGAAGGTTCTCTCTCTGAGCGTCTCTCACCGATCCCCTCATTGGGGGAGTGCAGGAGCTCCATGAGAGGGGCAGAGGCGCCCTCTGCGTCGATCACCTCAGCAGACTGTTTATCCAGCGCGAGTTCACACAAAACCCCGGCAGACACACGCTTGATGTTCTCCACATATGAGTACAGAAGCTAACAGCAGAGGGAGGCAAGACAAAGAAGTTACAGCAAACATACACTACACTTGTGTGTAACTGAGGGCACAGGAAGAGCTGAGGATGCCACCTGCTGCCCAGACGTGGGAATTCATTTGCTGTGAGCCTCACAGTGGATGAATAGCAGCGAGCCGTTAAGTGTACATCAAAGGTACACTTATTAGTGTAGTTATTATTAGTTATTGCAATGCATCATGGGATTGAATTAGTGCATTCGATAATGTCCACTACAAAATGGCTGTCCCCTCAAAAAGTGCACTATATAAAAGTACAGGGGGCTATTTCAGATTCAGCCAGTGTACCAGCTGAACCAAATAACTTTTTACACACATTCCTGTAAATGTTTTTGAAGACATAATGAGCTTCAGGATGTATAATAATGTCAGAACTATTAAATAATAGAGTCAGACACACACACACACACAAGTCATAAGTGTTCAGTACTTGTACAAACAGAGGAATGGTCTGCATGCTGGCTATCTCTCCTCTGTTGATCGGATCTCTGGCCAGGATGTGCAGAGCACCTGTGCAGCCTTCCACGATCTCCTCCATTCTGACTCCATCCTGTGACCAAACAGAGAAGATGCAGGACATGGAGGGAAAGAAACACTGTGACATCACACTAAAGGGCCAGTGCAGACCCTCGATGTGTGCGAAATGTCAGATTCTGTTGCTAACTGTGTCTCTCTCTCTGCAACTCTGACCTACATGTGAAGATGTGAAGATGACTTGTATACAGAACAGAGAAGCTAAAGCTATTAGTCAGAAAGACATGACACAGAAAATCCAGACACTGCAAAAAATATTTCCTTAATCAGCAGTTTGGTTTCGCTTTCCAGAAAAACATTCTTAAGCAAGAAGCAGAATTACATAAGATACCAAGATGTTTCAGAGAATCTATTTATAAGTGTTTTTCTTTTCCAGTAGAGTTTGTATTAGTATTAGTTATATTGTCATTCATTTAGTTTGCATAAATCTATCAAAATGTATAGTAATGTATAATCGTCTGGTGTTAGTATATAAATACAGTTTTGTTTCTTAGCTCAGTGTATCTTGTTTTAAGGAGTTTTTCACTCATTAAACACTGATGTCTGATGTGTCAGGTAAAGGTTGTGATGTACCTGATAGGTCTGCTGGACTCCTGAGCCGTGTCTCTGAGTTTCCTGGTGGGCTTTCAGTAGCAAATTGACCAATCGGGGGATTGTGCCAGCTTCCCGTAATGGTCCCTGATTGGCTGGACAGAGGGCCAAGTTACGAATCAAACCCACTGTGGCCTGGAGTCAGAAAAATCCACAGAATTAACCGCTGCTTATTTTACTACAAACAATCTGTGATTTAATTCTGTTGTTTTTCTTATGCTCACATACAATGAATGAAATTCAGTTCACAAAATAAACACAAAGTTTACGCTTTATGTGTTTGCATTCTGAAGACATCAGCAGCACATGTGATGTCACGCTGTCTGAGGAGTTTGTGAACCCAGATGTTTAATTTGACATCTATCTGACCACCTGACTTCATCCCGCCACCCTCATGATGCGTCATTAGTTAACAATGTTCTGCAGCTGTTGGAGAACACTCGCTATGAGAGAAGCTCTCCACGGGGTGTGACTGCTAACCATGTCAAGTGACTGAAACGCCTCCAGATGGAAGAGAAACAAACAGTTCCTCGATACATCCCAGGCTTTGGGCTTCCATGTGTGTTTCATTAAAAATCTGTTTTCCCCACACAGCCAGAGTCCTCAGCCAGGGTCCCATCTACCCCCAGTTCAGAAGCTTCTCTCCAATCGCAACTGTGCATGAGACATTATACAACTGCAAATAAATCTCTTTATTTATCTGCATTTTGGTCTTATTATTTCAGTTAAAAGGTCTGAACATTCATAAACAAGATACATTTATTTTGTGTTGCCTAAAGGCTTAAAAATACACTTTCAAAATATTCAAACGTTAGCTGTAAGATTTAGCGATCCAAACTGCAGCTGAAAATAAAGACGCTGCCATTTTTATTCTTCTGAATGGATACACACATACAGATCACAACACACACAGACACACACACACAGACACACACACACTCACACACTGGGGTTTCTGCTCCAGCAGACTGATACGATTATACGAGAGATCAGGGATTGCCAAGAGCTCGTGCCCACCGAGAGACAATAAAGTTCTGCCCACAACCAATCAGACAGCCAATTACATCCGCCATGACCTTTCCTGATTGGACGAAGCTCCCGGCTCTCTGATGAGCACTGCAGCACTGAAACACTGACATGATACTAAACTGTTCCCGCGTTTAACGTGCAACAGAGAACAAATGTTTGTCTTCAGATGAGTCACAGACAACCTCCAAGTAACAGTTTCATCTCATGGAAATGTCGGGAAGATTGAGCTCTTAAGAATTCATAAATGCAAAAGTGGATTTCACCCAGATCATAACCACTAGCAGTTATTGTGAGCGCAGTGATTCCACACATGTGATTGTTTAGTGCTCTTGTAGTGTTTACAGCAGCCAGTGTCCTCGAAATATCACAGAATCTACAGTGTGCGACTGAAGCTCCAGCACAGCATCATCTTAACACTCCCCAGTGTAGCCCCCAGACAATTCCAAACCTGACCCTTAAAGTCAAACTGACAGTAATCAGACACGCGCCTGCACACGCACCTTCACCACAGGCCAGTAGTGCGGCTGGCCCAGCAGTTTGGTGATAGCAGGGATGCCGTAATGCAGCCGCACTGCATTCTGGGCCGGCTCAGAGTCAGGGTGGCGGCTGGTAAGATGCCGCAGCGCACAGACGGCCGGTTCCGCCACGTCTTCCTTCTCTCCCGCGCGCAGCACCGCGTGGATCAGCGCCTCCACCCCGCTGCTCTGAGCCACCAAGGTTTTGTTGCGCGCGTTGTTGCAGGTGAGGTTGGACAGGATGCCCGTAGCGCAGGTCAGCATGTTGACGTCGTCCGAGCCGAGCTGACGCACTAAGATTTGCAGAAGACCATCCAGACCTTCCTGGACGGAGAGAACATGAGAACAACATCATACTCACAATAACAGACGACAGCAATAATGAGAGAAATGACCGATAATAATGTTTGAGATGATAAAATAAAATACAGTTTAAAACTCAAATAATTAAAAATGTAAGTCAAGTGGTGAACAATGTTTGAGTTTTTTGAATATCAGTTGTTTGTTTTTAAATGAACTGTGTATAAATCATATTTTTCATACATTTTTAATCTAGACAAAAAGGATTTTTGACCCATTTAGTGTTTTCTCTCCTTTATGCATTAACAATAATAAACGACTGACCTTCTCCATATTCAACATACTGTGACATGAACTCCAGAAAACACATTAAGATGCGTCACATAAAAACATCAGACAGTCATAACGGCTGCTAATGAAAACGACAGGAGACGGTGATAGGAGACAGATGAAAGGCAGAAGACTGAGATAAGACAGAGCGCAGCGTATGTGCAGGATTACTGAAACCACAGACAGACACGAGAGTGACTGACACTGCAACACACACATTTACAATCCAGACGAGAGCAGCAGAGACGTGCCTGTTCATCAAAGACATTTCTGTTCCTTCAATTTAATAATCGAGAAGAAAATGATAACCGGTTTGTCAATTATGGTGCATTTTCTGGGCCACTGAACTCTACGCACCAAAGATGTAGGAAAATTGCAGAGGTAAGAAACAATTATATAATCACAGCTCGTCTGCATTATAAAAGCACTAAAGTAAATTGTCAGACTACATTAAAGCTGTTTGACAGGTTTGAAGTTGTGCCTCAGTGGATATACTTTGCACACTGAGTGAATGCTATTGTTATTCTTTTTAGGCAAATATTCCAATTATACATTTTATAATGATAATTTTATGTACATTCTCCATTGACTGACTGAAGTAAAATTACTTCTGTGACCTTGAAAACAAATTCAGTGTCACAGTCGGACATTAAACAGCTTATACAACTTGACACTCAGTCCTCAGTCATGCATTGCCAAAACATTCCATCACATTGCTGCAGTTTAGCATTTATATCACTATGTGTAGGTCACCAATTATCACCAATATTAGCTAAGCCATTATGCTGTTGAGGGTGTTGTGGGGCGTTGCTAGGGTGTTGCTAAGTTGATAATGTATACAGTACTGGGCTGCTGCTTGGTAGTTGTTTACTAGCACAGACCTGAGACAGATGCTTCTCTTAGCAAGCGATGCTAATAAACAAACCTCAATCTACTGACGTTCTGCTCAATCTACTGACATTCTGCTCAATCTACTGACGTTCTGCTCAATCTACTGACGTTCTGCTCAATCTACTGACGTTCTGCTCAATCTACTGACGTTCTGCTCAATCTACTGACGTTCTGGTCAATCCACTGACGTTCTGGTCAATCTACTGACTGAAACAGCTGGTTTTACCTGTTTGGTTGCAGCATCAGATAGATTTCGTAAAGTCCACAGGCAGTTCTGTATTAGACGCTGACTGCAGCCTGTGAGATGTTGGCCGAGGGCCTGCATGCCTCCTGCCAAACAGAGAAAACTGAGTTCATGTCTGTGTTTTTCCAATGGCTACTGTCTGCCAAAAGGAGAGACATGTATTTTGGAGCTGCTGCAGATAAAGTAAATGCCACATGGCTTATAAAGATAAAAAGGGCAAAGAAGATTATGAGACGCCATCCATCCTTCATATATCTGCAAGATATAAACCTCACACAAGATGACCACCAGACCTGTTATGAGATTATCAGAGTCACATGACCTTCACTGTCGTATATGTATCTAAGTATTAATTCAGGGAAAGGTTAACATTAATAAAGTAATATCCAATAACATCAGCATGATTATTATGAAGAATGACACAAATACATTGAGCTTGTGTGGAAGATCTGATAAAGATGGAATGTAACACACATGAATCAATTATACTTCAGATTTTGCCAGGGCTGCGGAGGAGAAAATTGAGCTACGGTGCTCATGTGACGTATACAGGTTTAAATCTGGCTCCAACCCCTTCCCCCCTACAAACCATCCAATAATTTAGTCACTCTCTATTAATAAAGATGCAAATAAAACAAACATTGCATTACGAATGTTTAAAAGAGAATAAGCCTACATTTTCTCTAACTTTGACCACCAACTGCCAGCAGATGCAGCAGAAAAATACTTCTGATGCAGAAAAGATCATTTAATCTGCTGGGCAAACGAAAAGACAGAGACTGCCGCATTAGAGGCAATTATACAGAAAAATACCCATGTGAAGAGAAGCAAAGACAGAGATAAGAATATTCCTCCAGGAATAATAAACGATGAAACCGCAAAAGAGAGTTAAAGAAACAGTTCATTCCAAATGACACATTCTGTCATGTTTTGGTGATCTGTCCTTTTAAGGCAGAACGTAATGAACACTCAGACTTACCCGCCTCAACAATAGCTGGTTTGTTGCTTGGACAGACAGACAGAACCTTCATGACTCTACTGGTGGTCCACAGAAGCTTCTCATAGTTGTAGTTCCTCATAATGAAGACTAAACTCTCTGGCCCACCATTGGCCAGAATGATTAACTGTGAGGAACACAAGAGAGAGCAGGTGAAGAACTTCATAAGCTCTCAGTGATGTGTTATCAAACACACGGTCCGTTTCAGCGTTTTATACCAGACAAAAAACAAAAAGAAAACAAAAACATCACAACGCTTATAACTCAAACCAAACAATCAAGTTACACAAAACAACGCATCTGATTTCAAAACCGTTTTGATGTAAAGTTTGTAAATATTGGACTCTAGGAAGAGAAAACGTCAGATCCAGCTAACAGGTAACGTTGGCAAGTCCTCTAAAGTTCTCAAAATACATTCTTGTAGTAAAGTTTGTAGAATGTTTTTTCAATGTTATATCATTGTTATTCCTAAGTAGTTAGTGGGACGTTTAAAAACGGCACAGAATTTTAAATTTAAAATAATATCTTTTAACCAAGCCATACTGTTAATACAGTATCTAAACAGACGTTTTGAACGTTGAACTTTTAAAATAACATTTTTAAGGTTTTTGCTTTTGAAAACATGTTGTTAAGGTTTGTGAACTTGAGGATTCACAAACTTTGCTCTCCTGGTTGCCATAAGACAGCAGCTGCAGGCAGTCTGTGGTGATGGCCAGGAACTTTGGGTTGCTCTTCTTCAGCAGAGGGACCATCCTCTGCAGGCCATCAGCCAGACGGACGGCCATCTTGGCTCCTTCCTGGTGCAGTAACAGGTTGTGTAATGTGGTGATGGCATAAAACAGCACAGACTCCACAGGGGAACTGAAGAAATGAGAGAACATTCCGGTCACAGAAATCCTGCAGATGACTAAAACAATACAACTAACTGAAATAGCCCATAGTGATTAAAGCTGAGGTGTCATTTCCGTGTCACACAATGCAAGTGTCAAATTGAAGAACGTTTTGCTTTCGTGTTTCGTGTTTTTGAAAGGAAATCCAAGAGAACGTCGCGTCAAACTTCGGGTCTCATTTGTCTTATTTATAGTGTCTCTGCACAGTAAACTGGAACACGACAAACAATTTAACAAAAAACTAATTAATTCCACGCTTCCTCCTGAGAGATCTGGCCTGCATCAGCGCACTTACAAGTTTAAAACCACAAACTCTACTACAGCCACTAAAACAAAACATTAAACTACAGCTTGTTTCCAGGGGAACTGTATGGTGACGCTGTAACAACCGTCGTGTGGTGGTGAAAATTCAACATCCTTCTAAATGACTTTTCTGACACCACAGTTTAAAAATAAGCCTGTGACAGAGCGCTGCAGAGTCTGTGCTGTGGGCCACTCTCCGGACACTGATAAGGGGCTGTCTGTGATATACATGCACAGGACACAGTGTTCTGCTATACAGCTGCAGAACTCAGAATGAGGCACAGAACTGCTTTAAATCCTGCTCACACGATACAGCAGAAATGAAGTGAAGAGAGAAAGACCTGCTCAGCCACTGAGACTGAGACGCAGCTGAAGTTCAAAGAACTTTAAACTAAAGTGATTAGTGATCGTTAACTGATTTATTAGTTATTAGTCAACTAACACTAATGCAGTGGATGAGTGGTCCTCAACTTTTATGACTTTAGGCCCCTCCCACAACACCCCCACTCACAGTCTCTGCCCAATATAATATTCCTTCGCTATAACCACACATGTATATAACCAGACAGAAAGAACTATCTTGGGTTATATTAATGCTTGTTTTGTAAACTAATTAAAATCATCTTGGACCACTGATTGAGAAACACTGTATTAGACCATCAACCGCAGGTTCGACTCCAAATGTGGCGAGATCATCAGTGTGTGTTCAGATTAAACGCTGAACACACTCGCACACTAACCTGAGCATGTGCACTAGTGCAGGAATGCCTCCGGATTTAAAGATGGCCAGCAGCCCCTCGCGCTGATGGGAGAGACTGTGCAGCACGCTGGCGGCGCAGCGAGCCGTCTCCAGATCTCCAGTGCTCTGCATGGCCCTCACCACAGCTGAGATCATCTGAGGAGACTGCATGAGCACACGGCGAGACGCTTCCTTCCGCGTCAGCTGATTCACAATGAGCGCTGCCTTGTTTACCACCACCTACAGCGATAAAATAAAAGTTGTCTTGTTGATGTTTCAAAAGTCTTCAATGTTTATTTCATATAACGGAATGTTGAGTTAGTTGAGTTAGAAGACCTAAACGTTTCAAATCTGTCTGTCATCTTTCAGTAATAAAAACACACATACAATTCACCTACCAGGTGTAGTTCACCCAAAAATGAAAATTGTTCCATAATGTACTCACCTTTATATCATTATAAACCTAAATATGCCTTTTCTCTTCTGTGGAACACAAAAGAAGATATTTTGAGAAATGTCTCAGTGATTTTATACAGTGGAGGTTAATGGAAGCCCCTGAGATTTACTTCAAAATATCTTTGTTTGTGTTCCACAGAGTTGGAAGGTTTGGAATGACATGAGGGTCAGTAAATGATGGAAGAGTTTTCATTTCTGAGTGAACTGTTCCTTTAATAGAACAATTAAAATATTTACAACATATTTTTAAGATATATATTATTTGCTGAATGAGACAATCCCCCATATAAGCTTGTTATATTAATGGTGATTTCCTGGAATAATTAATAAGCATATCGTTTGATTCAAATTTGTAATCAACTGACAGTCCTAATTTACTCATCTTGGACTTCCAGGCTGAAACATGACGACTACGTCACATTCAAGATCATACACAGCCTGCTGACGTGTTGTACCTGGTCCTCATCGGCCAGCAGTTTGGTGAGTTCTGGTACAGCCCGTGTGGCCAGCTCAGCATCATCTTGATAATTGATAAGGTGAACGATGGCAGTTTTCAGGAGCTGTGAGGGCTCAGCGAGTCTCTGGACGTTGGTGGGCTGCTCTGAGCTGCTCTGTGTAACAAGGACACTCTCTCCCTCCACAAGCGTCTCGGGAAACATAGCAGCACGAACTCTCTGAGCCCGAGTAAGATTGTACTGGGCCTCGATATCTGAGTACAGAGAGAGGAACACAACAAAACAGTCGTATTAAACCAATAAGCCCTTCAAAGTCACCATTACAGGAGTTAATCATACTTGAGTAAAGTCACTCCAGATGTGTGTATATAAACAGCAATAAACGTGGCTCATCCAATCGGAATTCAGAGTCAAAACTATGTTTTATAAGGTGTCAGAATGATGTATTGCTGTGAACAGTTGGATAATACAGCACATTATGCAGTGCAATGCAGTAAAAACACGGTTCAGCTCTCGTTTAATAACAGAATAGATTTACAGCAGAGAACTGGAGGCGGAAATGATCGAAGAGGAGAGCAAATCACGCTGAAAGCTCTCTGAGTGTCAGGCAGGGTCTCCCAGCCGTCTGTTTGAAGAGCAATAATGAGCTAACCATGAAAAGCAAACCTACTGAAGTGAGTTTTTTAAATGTCAGTGGGTTTGGAATACGGGCAGATAATACGTTTTCAGATTTTTTCCAAAGTGCACAACCAACTTGTGTTGCCAAGGTGAGGAATCCATTTAAAAATCCCCCGATATTTAAAACTGAGTGTGCCGTGACTACAAAGAGCGAAGAGACCGCCACAGCTCTATTCAATATGAATCTAGTTCAAATAACAGAGCAAACAGACTTTCTGAGCTGTGGTGTGGTGTTTTGAAAATATCATTAATGTACAGCTGCTTTGAAACAATGGAAATTTGTAAAAAGCGTTACATAAATAAAGTTGACTTGACGTGTAGTGGTGAGTGCATATGCTGCTGACATGTTGAGCCATAGCAGACGATGCAGGTTCAAATCCAGCCTACAACGTATCCAGATCTTAGTCCTTCTCTCCTGAATAACTTCATGTCACTGTTTTTAAAAACACTTTAAAAATGGCTGTACATTGTTAACCAGTTATCTGGAGAGAGCCATTGAGAACGATTATAAATCATCATAAAGTCTAATTTATGTGAAAAGGAGGATCGTATTTACATCAAGATGTACATGTGCTGGTGAAACAGGCCTAATGAAGTAAAAAACTCAGAAATCAGCTGAGGAACTGAGCTTTCAGAGTCCAGTGAAGCTACGCAGTCAGTGTGGAATGTAGACTGAACGTCAGTGAAGCTGATGTGAAACTGTGGAGGCCCTCGAGGAGTTTGCAGCGAGATGTTTAGAGAGAATGTGTTGGTACCTGTTGTGTTCTCCACAGCGCTGTGTGAGGTGACTGTGTATGTTCTGCTGCTGCACTCCAGCTCATCTTTATTGTGAATGGTGGTTGCTCCAGACTGTATTCCCGAGTCAGCGGAATAAAACGTGTGCTGCCACTGCTCCACCTTCACAGCTCCCTCTGACTCACTCACTGCAGACCACCAGCACAAACATCACATATCACCCACTGATGCAGCCTTTAAAACCAATGATTCTCTAATGAGAAATGTGGGCTGTTAACACACATTCACTCACATTTACACATGTTACAAACACAGAAATATCACAGACACGGAGTTCTCCATGATATCTCAATTGTTTCTCCTAGACCGCAATCAACTTAAACGGAGAACAAACGGAGACTTTTCAAACATATCAACACATTTCTCATCAGATTCTGTCTAACAATGTTATCAGAGTTCATAACATTTTCTCTGTTTATTTTTATTTCTTTTTTCTTTTCTTTTTTTTATTTGTTCAATGTGAAAAAACAAACAAACAAACATGTTTTTTTAAAACCAAACACAGAGAACAACAGATACTTACTCTGCAGTGACATCACTACTGTCCAGCCTCAATGCAACCTGCGAGCAGACATGAAGATATGCATTAGAGCGCATGGAGAGACGCAGCAGTAATGCGTGCAGCAGAAGTGACAGCATGCACCAGTTTAGAGGAAAGCACCAGTGGGACTTTAAAACTGTGAGCAGGCAAAGCTATTTATAAAAGCACTGCATCCGACAGCCTCACAATACAGAGCAGAGATTCACTCCTGTGAAACTTCATGTGCAGTTCAAAATCAGGACAAAGCAGCTACAGCAGATAAACCTCACAACTCATCTTCTGATGGACTGAACAGTGTGTTCTGTGCTAATCCCTCAACATTGGTTTAAATTGTTACTATAAAAAGAACTACAGAAGAAACCCAGCTGAAGATGATGCCCATTCAAAAGTTATGATGGGAAAAGATTCCAGTAAGCAGCATGTTTCTGTAACATTCACAGAAATCAAGTGAGACAACTAGCCCCGGTCACGACACACAAAAACAACACAAGCTGTAGCAAACACAGATTCTCTATGTACATAGTGCTGCAGAATCAAAGACAAGGAACAGAATTTTAATAAGAATATGAAAACACCTGTGTGGGTGTATCATCCAAAAATGAAACAAGAAAACCAACAGGGGGAAAATCCAATTTCTTTAATAAAACTGGTGACTAATCTGTATGATTTGTAATACTTCTTTGAACCTGCTTATGATCGCGCGTCTGACAAAATCTTATTCTAGCGTGTTTTGTCTCCTCATTTTTCAAGTTACTAAAGTCACTAAATGCAGTTTTAAAAGGTTTTCTCAGTTTTACATTTCTGCTGTGTCTTATCTCTGTATATCATGGTGGAATAGGAGAAAGTATTTCAGCAGCTGATAAATGACACAATGACACAATTCATGTCAAGATGAATTTAGTGACTAGATTAGTCATTAGTAGTATGTTGAATGAGTGAAGGCTGAAGACAGAGAGACAGAAAGAGAGAGCGAGAGCGAGAGAGAGAGAGAGAGAGAGAGAGAGAAGAAAATATTTCTCTAGATGAGAAACACATATTAAAGACCAGTGGAGCGTCAGAAAGGTCTGAATTAATGGGCTGTAGAGGAGAGCACAGAAACAGGAAGTCTCTATTTTTTGACCATTGTCCTGAAAAAGTGCTGTCAGGGTC
>JAZGTI010008725.1:0-19750 GCA_036877585.1 Botia kubotai | reverse complement strand
AGCTACAATGGAATGGTTTGGATCAAAGAATATTTTATGTGTTAGAATGGCCCAGTCAAAGTCCAGACCTAAATCCCATTGAGCATCTGTGGCAAGACTTGAAAACTGCTGTTCACAGACGCTCCCCATCCAATCTGGCTGAGCTTGAGCTATTTTGCAAAGAAGAATGGGCAAAAATTTCTAGATGTCTCTAGATGTGCAAAACTGAGAGAGACATACCCCAAAAGACTCGCAGCTGTAATGTCAGTGAAAGGTGGCTCCACAAAGTATTGACGCAGGGGGGTTGAATACAAATGCACACCACACTTTTCAAATTTTTATTTGCTTAAAATTCTGAAAACCATGTATCATTTTCGTTCCACCTCACAATTATGTGCTACTTTGTGTTGGTCTATAACATAAAATCTCAATAATAAACATTTAAGTTTGTGGTTGTAATGTGAAATGTGAAAAAATTCAAGGGGAATGAATACTTTTGCAAGGCACTGTATTCACTACTGGCATGGCTCATCACTTTCACTCAAATTCAATCTTGGCATTATTTTTGAGAGAACTATTGCTTTACCCCAGCTCATAAAATACCTTTGAAAAGTCTTGTTAGTTTCTTCAGTACGCACAAAAAAAAAAACTAGAGGCCAGGAAGTATGTCTCCAATTAAACCTGAAATAAACAGGAACTGCCATTCATCAGTAAACAAAAACATCAGATATAAACTTAATGTGTGTTTGGTTCTCATGATTCTCGATCTGTGCACACCTCTCAGCCTTTGCCACACTCTGTCAAATAGCAACTGACAAACGTCGACATTGACTGTGGTCAGTCTGGAATGCAAATTACTCAGCCACACCATTGGCTCACACTCCAACGTTATAGCCAATCAGATCACCAAGAGTGATGTTACAAAACAGCTGCATAGCTCTAATCACTGAGGGTTCAAACAAGAGAATCCAGTCATGCAAATCTACTCAGACTCTTATACAATCCTCTCAACATTTCACAACCACACACATCCACACTCAGATACTTCCACAAGTATGTCATTTCTATTCAATAAAAGAAAAAGAAAAGTAGGTACTTGAAAACACACTTCTTTTTTATCCAATCACCAGATAAAATGTGTAATTTTTTCCTATATAAATATCTATCTAAACCTTAATATGCAGGGCCAACTACAGAAAATTTTTATACTGGTTCCTCTGAAAAATATAAACACAGTGATGAACGCTGCTGTTTGAGCATCCTAAGCAACCCACCAATGCTGTGAGTTTGGGGCGGGACCATCTGTCCTGCCAATGGTGTTTGGGAAACCAGTTTGAAAACAGACAATATTTTTGCTATGTCCATGTTTCGTGACACTAGTCACTGCCACTTTAAACCAGATGACCTGGAGATCTTTATAACATTATATGTCTAGCATTGTCCTTTCATTAAACCTACTACAATGATTATATTTAAACAGCTGTTGTGATAGGAATAGTAGATTGGCAAACTTTGTGTTTGTGATTAAAAATAAGGGACATAGATGGGGCAGCACTGACCTGAGATTTCATCTGGGCGGCTTTTTCGGGGTCCACGGCCAGAACATGCTGATAGTGGCGAACAGTGTGCTGACGATCCTTATTCTCGGCACGTACATACCTCTTTAGAGTCTGCAGGATTCGGTGAGGCTGCCGAGAGAAGAGATAAATTGACCACAAAGGAGAGAAAACAAACAACAGGGCCAGTCGGGCAAAGGTTTTCTTACGGGCCACCTTATCCGTGAATCAGTGCGAAGATCAAAGGCACGTAAGAGCCACAGGACAGCGAACATAAGACGATTAGTTGAAAACACACCTGCTTATGCTAACTCAGCTCCATCTTGCTTCAAGGAAGCCATTTCAGCAGATTAAACATTACATAGGTGCGTGATTCAAATTAATATCTTAAGTAACTGAAGCAGCCATCCCTGCTATGAATGTTTAGCAGGATAATAGAGCACAGGTAATCCCAGATCATTAAATCACACTCCAGCAGTGAAAAACTATTGCCCATCAGAGACTAAAGTATGAGAAGTGTAATCTGGTCATTACAAGATAAGATCAGAGATTCTTAGATGAACCTCTTCTTTAAATCAGTCAGACAGGATTTTTTTGGTGGTACTGTAGTTTTAAACATGTTTATGCAAATGTGAAAACTCAATTACTATAATTAACATAACCTTTTTTGTTTACATAAGATAAGAATAATTATTATAAGGCTACAAAAGTGAAATCAGGGGCTTTAATTCGTGGACCTCAGTGAATTATAGACCAAGATATCAGTTTTCCTCTCGTGTACAATTAGTTTATAAGGCCCCATAAGGAAAAAAAAACAAGCCTTGTTTCTGCTAGGTAAAAGATTAAGGACAGGAATTAGAGTACACAGAATTTAAGATTAAAGTTATCTAATAGAAATATATTCAGAAAGTTTCTTATTTTAATTTGTGCCTGAATACCTAATGCTTTTCTACCTTTTGCTTCAATCTTTGAGTTTTTTTCTTTTAGTTTTTAGATTTAACCACTTTAACTGAGTGCCTACCCAGTTTGAGGCATTTGACTTCCCACTTTGAAGTAAAGAATTAAATGTTAAAATCAGAATGAGCTGTAATATGGGGCCCAGTAGATATTTGGTCGGCGCTGTGCGGTTTAGTTGTGTAGCACTATTTCAACCTTTTCAGACTGTTCTCATATAAAAGCTCAGTGGAACTTCAGGCTGCAAAGCAAATTTAGGCATAAAATGCTGAAATTCAAAAAATATATGGCCAAAGCCAAATTTGTGATCCATCATTTGTAAGGTTTGTATACTGGGAGGGATTTGGTAATGCTGGCACTCTCCAAAAGCAAACATTAGGTCATTGTACATGCGTGTGTTGATGTCTCACCCTTGGTGGGTCAGCCTGCAGGGCAGCCAGATAGTTCTCCAGGGTCAGGCGGCGCCGGTCGTTCAGCATGGCCTCCACGCGGGCAAGGTGGGTCTCAACCAGCTGCTGTTTCTCACTGGCTGCCTCCTCCTCCAGGGACTCCACCATTGCCTGGAAGTGCTGTGCGGTGGGCGGAGACAGGGCATTTGCTAAGGTCACTGGCTCAAGCCAAAAGAATCTATAATATTCTTAGTTACCCGTTCAATTTGAGTCCACTTTCATTTTTCATTTATTGTTTGCTGTTAATCATGTGCCAGACAAAAATAATCCAATAGCTTTGACCTGTAATCGCATGCCTCTCCTCAAACTGCATAGTTTAACCATCATTCATGTCTGTATTACAGTCAGTCCAATCAGGACAAGTTACAAATGGACAAAACTAAGGTTTAGAGGTTTAAAGTATGAGTAATAGCAATAATGACACCTGCCTTAGCAAGCCTCGCTTACTATTTAAATCCCACGAATAAACAATCACATCCTGACAGGAAGCATCAGACATGGGTGTGAAGGCTACCTGAATCAGTGTCTGTCTCTCAGCTTTGGGCAGGTTCCTGGCCTGGCTCTCTGCCTCTTCCCACTCCTTCCTCACCTGGAGACAGCAAAACATGTCAGAGTAACATAAGTGAGATGAACGGGCATAAAAAGGATACGTATCTAAAATGGTCATTTGATGTCGTATTTCTGAGCAAGTCCACAGGACTGTGTATAATTTACCAAAGTATGCCTCAAAAGGGTGCATCCCCTATGGACTTCAAAGCACCCACGCTAGGCTTCACAGTGGTCTACTACTCATAAACATATGTGACTTCCATCTTGCATAATCACCTTGTCAATACCCCGGCTTTTCCTTTTAATAGTCTGGCCAATGTAAAAAGTGAAAAAGTGAAAGATATGAAATAAGAGGGCTTGATGGCATCAGCTGAAGAAAAGTTTTGTTGGAAAAAGTTTCAGAGGCCAAGTAAGTTATTCTATTTTAATAATAGATTACATATTTTCCTTCAGAATAACATGCACTGAGGAGTCTTGCACAGTAAGATAGCAGTACATATACAAAACAGGATCAACTTTGATTTTATGGTAATTGTACATTCATCCTAGTCATCTGTGAAATGTAAAATGTAACACCTCTCACCCTTTCCATACGGTTGCGGTGCCTGATCTCCAGTTGCTCTTTGGCCTTCTGGAAGCGGCTGTGCTCCTTATCATCGGCTGGGGTCTCGAAGTACACATCCACATCATCTGTGGGCTGAGGGGTGGGTGGTACAGCTGAGGAGAAGAAAATAAAGAGTTTATAAACAGATAAAGATAAAGCATGCGTAACCGAAACCTAGTGAGCTGCCCACCTAAGGGCAATTTTTAGGCATTATAGGTGCACTCCTGCTGTAAGGCAGCTCTGAATGTATGTTTTATGGATCAGCTTGGCTAATGAATATAAATTAGGTGACCTAACAAGCATTCTAAATGGTTTGGTGTCAATGCATGCGTTTGTTTAGTCCACTCTCAATGCAACTGGTTGGCAGAGGACAAGAGTCGGCTTGGTCTTACAGTAGTGCTAACATGGGGATACTGTAATCAATAGAAAGCACCAGTTAGTGATGCTATTCAGTGGTGGTAATATGGCTGCTGCCCTTGAATTTAGCCACTTGAATTTAGTCACATGAGGTTTCATAATGGTTAGCATGTTGTCTTAGCTGCCTAGGTAGACAGCAGAGCACTGGGGAGCTCACTAGGTTTTGGAACAGAGCTATAGAGACAAAAGCTTTAAATGCAAATTGACAGACAGACATACAGATCTAAGGGAGCAAACAGGAGCAGTAGACGACAAGGAGAAAACTAAGAACAGACCAAAGTGAAGAACATACTTCCCACTTCATCACTACAACTATGAAGCAAGCAGCTTTGTAATTCCCCCTGATTGTAAAAGAATCAGACAATCCTTCATTCCCATTCCTTTCATCCTTGTCTCTGAATAGCTCTCTGCAGACAGAACTGCCCTCCTTAGCATTTATCTTAAGATGTACTGCACAGCACAGCACCCCATGATCAAGATATGCACTAAATTCAGGCTTTCTCTGGACACAGAAGACAAAACTGACTTGATTACCCATAATGCAGTGCACAAAAGGGGACATCAGCTATGTGTGGTGACAAGAACGAAAGAAGCTGTCTTTAGAATTCAAGATGATAACATGGGAAAACGTCATATTAGATCAGTCATTAGTCAGTCCATTTCAAGTTGCCAAAACAGAATAAATTGGATACAGGCTTTCACTCCTATACAGATTTTGAATATTGACATAAAAGGGCAGACAAAGATTCAGCAAAAACCAAGAAGAGACAGGACATTGCACAAGCAGAAGTAAAAGAACAAGTTAAAGCAGTAAAATCATTGCCTTAAGAGGCTTATGGCTTTTATTAATAAAACAGAAACAGCAATATGATAAAAGACACGCAAGGTTAATAAATAGTTTCATTTAGTAATATTAATAATCAAAGAATTCTTCTATCAAGTAATTAGTTAACTAGGTTAACTGCAGGCAATTACAGTTGCCTAGATTTGTTGGAATTTATAGCACATTAATATAAAATGGGTGATCACAGATGTACAATTATAATAATTTTATTTCATTTTATTAACAACATTTCAAACGTTAATTATTAATTAGAAATTAGATTTATAACTGTCCTTTAATTAGGTTATGTTTAGAACAAACAGTATTACTTTCAAACTCACCCTGTTAAATGTTTACTAAAATGCATAAAATGTTAAAACAAATGCACATTTCTGTCGACATATATGGTAAGGACTACATGGTAAGGCTGTTTAAAATTCCACACCTCTTTTCACATTTAGGCAAATTGGCTTAGAATTAGCAAGGGGGAGGAGCAGAGCATGGCAGAAGAGGGTGGAGTCCTCGATGACTTGGCACATGACTTACTCAAACGTTTGCACACGGCCATGCAGTATTCCTCTGAGTCGAAATTGTTGCGGTTTCCAGCACAGCCTCCGTAGATGAAGCGAACACACTTCCTCTGCTGCATGTCGAAGTGCCAGCGAGGCATAGAGGCACGGCAGGGGCCGGTCTCCGCCTCCAGAGAACACGCAGCTAACACAGGAGGGGCAGGCGAAGTTAGAGCCTCCAGCCACCAGGGGCAACAATCAGTAATGCCCTTGAACTATAGAGCGCAACAGTGACTGCCTACTTTTAAATAGCTTTGGTTCAGAAACTATTTTCCCCATTTGTTTTCACCCTTCCTTGACTAAACCTTGACTAAAAGCACAGAAGTACATGAAAATATAAACATAAGCTACTGTATAATTGTAATTGTGTCTTAAGAGGCAATGAATTACTAATTTACTATTTATGTTCCTACTATTTACTTCTCTGATTGGTGTATCTTTATTGGTAAATTATGGGTAGTGTAGTTCATTAAGAATTCCTCTATTAAACACACTTTTTTTTTAATTAGGCTGAAAACACACTGGCTTCTACAGAAGGATATACCCTTGCTTATTCACTCAGGGTAGGCCTGAAAGGTTTATTCGCTACTTTTAAAAATCAATTTCTCTATTCAGAAAACAAATGGGATTTTTACTTCCCAAGCTCTTCTGTTGCGCTCTATAGGATGTACAAAAATGGCAGATAATAAAATTTATACTTGTATTCTCAAATAACATGGAAAAAGTCAATACCCATAAACCTCCAAGATGAACAGTGCCAGAGATTTGAATCAAATGAGCAGCTGTATCTGGAAAAAGGGGGAGAAAAAGGACACAGCATTGTGCTAACCTTCCACTTCCTGCAGAGTTTTGTCCTCATTCTGGCTCTCAGGGATGGCAGCCTTCTCTTTCTTCTTCAAGTCCTTCTCCTCACTGTCTCGGTCCTCTTCATCTTCATATACATAGTGGTAGTCTTCCTCATCTGTGTCATCCTCTTCCTCTTCTTCAGCTGGCTCCTCCTGTGTGGGTGGCTCATTGGCAGTAGGCTCACTAAAAAAGCCAAAACAAGTATTTTATTTCACAAACCCCTTTCTACGTATATATTGGCGGGTGTCTGTAGATGTTTTTGTGTTTCGATGGGCACAAAAGGCTAAATGTCTAGACAAAAAGGACATATTTGCACGAAAAATTATCATAGAAAAAGAAGCTGGAAGAAAATGCAAGAGCACAGCGAAGGGAGGAGAACAGGTTGCCAGTTTTATGATTTATAGAAGTGAAGCAAGCAGCTGTCAGAGGTCAAAGGCATGGCATTCAAAATTATCCAGATGGCCAACCTAATTCACACACACATGCTTTGTACACACAAACACACACAACATTTTTCAGCTACTGTTTGATGAACTGTGTGATATGATTCACAGTCGTGCTAATACATCATTCTCTGATAAGCGTTCTAGGGTTGTTTTCTACAAAGAGGCTGCGAATTAAAACTGCAGTGCTTACAAAAATGTGTTGCCCAATGTTCAGAAAATGATGACTGCATATATAAAGCCAAGCAACAGTTTGTAAAAACTAATTAAATCAACACAAATCAAACTCTTTACTGTATTGCTGTCATTTTTTGAAAAAAAATTTAGTATTGCGTTTTGTTGATAATGTAAGTAATGTAATGCAATGTAAATGGTTTCATTAATCAAGAAACGGCAAAAACATCAAATGAAAAATAATAATTCACAATGGAATAAACAAACACCAGACCAAGCGAGGGAATGTTACTGATTCATGTGTACACATTAACACAACATTACCTCTCCTCTACTACTTCCTCATCTTCTTCTTCAATGACAGGGTCCTCTATCTCCTCATCTTCATCCTCATCTTCCTCATCCATCTCTTTAGAGGGTGAGGCAGGGGGTACGGGGTCCTCAGGGCGTGTAGATGGGCAGCAGACGTACTCAGTGCCGTGGAACTTATCGATGCCACAGGGCAGCAACATGCCATAGCTGTGCAGGACCATGTTCCCCTTAGAGCAGGCCTAGAGAGAGAGAGAAACAGAAGTATGAAATCTGATTCGACTAGACAAAATGTGGTTTGAAGGGCAGTCTGCTGTGTAAGAACAGCCTGGAGAAATTCAACACGTCTGTTCTTGGATTAGTAGCGACAGTACACAGAGATGTTTGATACAGACAGATAAAGATACAGACATGCCATAAAATAAATAATGGTAGCTTGGGCTTCTTTTACATCATGGCTACACATTGCATCTTGAAACAGGTGTCACTCCTTTTCTGAAGTCTTGTTTTTGTGTACACAGTTTTTTTTCAGAATTGTTTTCGTACACTGTTCATTTAGGGACGTAATGCATATATATCTTTACTACTTTGGCAGGAAATAGAAACATTTTTATAGCCCCACCCCTCAGCCCTAATTTCTGAACAATATGCCCTTGAAGGCTAATGCAGTTAGATAACACCCAACGTAAAACACACCCACATTTTAGAACAGTGAGCATTGCTATGGTTCAGGGGAAGCATGTGTTGATCTTTTATTCCATAAACATAGAAAAAACAATAACTTGGGGAATTTCCCCCAGCAATTAAACATGATCATCATTCCAAAAACTTTGCAGTTCAGTAACTGATTTGTGTGACATTGCTGCATAGCATCTTAATCTGTGGATGACTCAATCTGAATAACACTTAAAGGGGCAAATGCACAAGAATGAGCAATTAGAAAAGGTCAAGGAAGACTGCAGTAATTCTCAAAGTAATATGTTTAATAAAATGAGAAGGAGAGGGCGAGAAAGACAACATTAAAGAAATAAACAATAGTAGCCTCCAGGAGATGCGTGTGAATGTAAATTAACCAGTTCAAGAAGACAAAGGTGTGGTGTGTGGTGTGTGTGTGTGTGTGTGTGTGTGGAAGAGGTCTGGAGATCAGCAGAATTACAGCAGCACTTAACTGATTACCCGGATAAATGTGAGGATTCGAGTATGCATCGGGACTCACTGTGAGACACAGAACAAGGGCGTGCAAATACTACAGATCACACCCTGTTAATGGGAAGGACGCATTGCCAGTGTAATCTTATGGGTCCAAAATTTCTCTCTACAAAACTTTATTAGTTAATAGGCTCTGATTGGCTGTGATGCTATTGCAGCATACGGTATTTTCACTTTAAGTGTGGACATAAAAATGACAATAAAAATGTTGAGTTAATATTGAAATATGAGTTGATTGCATACTTCATTTCTTTGATGTACTTCAGTAGACAAAAAAGTGCAGGATACTTGTTGCATCGCGACAGGTTAGGACACAATATTACATATTATCCATTCAGTGGTGTGTATGACTATGAACTTGGACACTGAATGGCCCTCTTACCTCTTTAGCTACTCCATGCCACTGCTGGTGACTCACACACGTGTCCATACGCTCCTTGTGGTAGAATTTACACTTCTCTGGCACCAGTAGAACATCACTAACAAACTCACCAACTGAAAACATACAAACACACAACACAGATCATTGGCAAGTTGCTACATGCTGCTAGACAACAGTGTTCCAACATTTCATGGCTACCAAACAGAATCGCAAATTTGGGACAGCAGAAAGAAAATACAGTGCAATAATTCATTAACACATGGCCTTTTATAATTTTGTAAAGAGCATATTATAGGGAAAGTCAATAATACTGTCATCTGAACAGACATCTGGTCAGTACCAGAAAAAAGACAATATCTGATGCACACAGATAAAGAGAGATAAAGGGAGAGCAGAGGTTTCTTAACACTCCTGTAAATACTCTTATTTTTGCAATTTCATTTCATTTTATGATGGTAGAGGCACAGAATTCACACACAAGCTTTAATACATAAACAGTACACAATACACAGAAAATAGCAAAAGGTTGTTTTAGAGCGAGTGACAGCTGAGGAGCTCAGATGGAGGCCTTTAAATGGGCCAGACTGGGATTGTGTGCCATATGCAGAAGAGTAATGACAGAGCTGATTTCAGGACAGCTGGGAGGGCAACCTGACCTCTGAGCCACAGAGAGAGAGAGAGAGCAAGAGACGGTTCACAGAAGGAAAGGACCTGAACATCCACAAACTGCTCATAAAACAGAGCTGAGACCAAATCAGGCTGAATCCAGAAAGCCAGAGAGAGGAGGACAGGGGAAAGAAAAGGGCAGTGATTTGGAAAATGAGAGGGTTTGGAGGAAAGAGCTGGAAATAGCAGAGAACACAGCTGTTCTTTAAACCACCGCTCCTTCACCCTGTACACACACGCACATGCATTCCTGCTGGAAACAGACCCGTCAGCCTGCAGGGCCAAAAAACTAAACCCCTTACATAATTAAATAGATCAGTTGAGAGATCTTATTCATACAAACCAAACAAACCTGTCCTTGTGTCACTGATGACTCAACATATAAAGTCAAACCCAAACAACAGCAGCCAATCACTAACCACATTACAGTCTTTAAATGCCAGAAAAACGGCAAACAACAGTCTACCTGCTGTACTTCCTCCTCTTAATATAAACTCTTACTATTGGGACTAGTGTTGCACGATATATTAATACAAGTATCACAATACCCTGCCGTTATAATCAATACTAATTCTTATTTTATTACTATCGATACTTAAGGAATGACAGTGTTTTAATAATAGACTATTTCCTGAGTGGTCAGCATGTTTGTATCAAAGTCATAATGTTGGTATTGTGACAATATTAATTTGGACATTTAAAAGTTTTGAATCTGACATGCTGTTGATTTCCACAAAAAATAACTTAGGATTTAAAAATAGACTTTTTTTGATAAACATCTTAAATTCTAATGTGCGTTATAAACATGTCTACATTATCTCTAGCAGTGGGACAAACTGTTCTAGCTATGACTTTATTCCTGTATTTGGATGTTTCTCTATGTAAACAATCCTACTCTGGTATCCTTGCACATAGGTTACACAAAGGTAACAGGTTTACATGCTTAATATGGTCATTTTACCACACTACTGTCTTTTAAACACATACTGTATAATAGCAGAGCCTTACAGCTATATTACTATATAAAACTATGTTAACTATTTTAACAAATACCTTGTTGCCTCGCCCTATAGGCCCTATAGTGCATTACTGGAAATTATATTTGCTTATTTTCAGAAATGAAAGGAGGACTCATAATCACTTTTGTGGTAATGGACAGCCAGTCACAGATGCTGTCAATAGAGGTTGTATTGAACTCAGAATATTCCTGTAACACAATCATCTCTACAGACAGGGTGTGCGATTTAGCAATAACATAACTTGTTTCCCAGTGATGGTAGAAAAAAATAAATAAAATAAGTCCAGCTTCAGCATGGCTGGAATAAACAGGGTCTCTGACTGATATGTTATGAGCAAGGCAGTGCAGCATTCTGCCTCCACATTCACATATTTCCAAAAGTAGCATATGAAAAAGCCTGTATTATACAACAATAAACGTCACAGACAATAGTAACCTGCACTGTTTACATGTGACATCACTGCATCACAAGTTTAATTGAGAGAGTGGTGGGCGTTTACAAATTGCTGAAATTAGATCTTTTCCTTTCTTTTTGCTTTGCAGACTTTTAAGTAAATACTCACTGATTATTTTCCTCTGAAACCTTATCTTCATTCCTATTTTCAATGACATGTTGACATGCCATTTCTGGTTTGAGGTTGTTTATGCCAAGCAATAACAGGTGGAATAGTGATTGAGAGGTAGCTGAGGAGAAGATCACTAAATAACAATGTAAGGTTCTGCCAGAAAGATCATAAGTTCTGTTCTCATAAGAAGATCATAAGAATCCAGAATGTTTTTTTGTCCTTTGTGAAGCTGGACAAATAATCAAGCGGTCCACAATCCTGAAAAAAAGGACCACAGGTTTGGAACAATGTGTGGTCAAGGAAATTATATAAAATGTAATTCTTCTGGAATAACTATTTCAAACATTTTGGTCAGAGCAAAGAAATAATCAGCAATGTGGATGAAAGGAATAGTGTAAAGGAACCTTTAAACCCAAAAAGGCAGGACACAATGTGCATTGACTCATATGTGCGTTCATATAATCCCAGATTTTTAATTTTTAATTAACGACTGTGCATGAGTTCGGCAGATGCTAAGTGCTTGACTTGATGGCAAACTGCAGGCTCACGCCATGATCAAACACAAGTGATCCAATGAAACAAAAGCATACAGTCGGTAAAAGTCTCAAAGGGAGAAAAAAGCCATAGAGGAATGACACAAAAAAAGTCGTAGCATATGTCTTTATAGTTTATAGCACAGTTCCTCTGCTCAGCCCCAGTATTGAATCAAAGATTTATAGCCATTACACATTAAATGCAGTATAATCTGTCTCTACAAAAAAATCTTATCTCTGGTTGTATCTGCTAGAGGCTTCAGTCATGATGAAATCTGCCAGCATTCATCTATTTTCAGATGAGAAACAGTAACATTAAATGAACTAGAATAACCTCAGAGCTGACCATTGCTGATGTTTCTGTGCAGCAGAACTGCTGTTGATGTAGCACAATCCACATTGCTAAAGAGCTCTTTATCTCAGCACCACTCTGTATTTGTATCGTTCAGGACTATTAGTGCTAAAGAGTGAAATGGTCAGCACTAAATGAAGCCAAACAAAATACTAGAAAACATCTGCTGACTGCCCATTAGGAATTAACCTCACAGCCGACTAAGAAAAATGAGCCGGTGCTTGAAGTTAAGAGCTAATGATCAAATATGAGCCCTGCTCTCTCTTGACCAGAGCAGCTCTTAAAACTCTTAACAGTCTCTTGCAGAGTAATTACTGCAGTCTCTTGCTTTCTCCCTCTTTAGATCATCACGAGAACATTGCTTCAGAGAAACATGGGAGGCGAAATAGCTCTTAACATTCTAAAAAATGAGTGCTGCTTCTCCCTGCAGAACCTTGTTGCAGGTCGTTGCCAGGGCATTGCTATGCATCTGCCAAAGATGTTGCTCTGCAGTTGCTGGATTGTCTGGGTGGTTGCTTACAAATCAAACCAATGTCTTAATATAATGCAGGAAATTAGTTATGTCTCTGCTCCTATATTTCCTATATTTCTTATATTTTTATAATCAATATTATTATCTCCTTTATTACCCAAGTAAAAGTCAAAAGTCTGATTGTTTAGTAAAGCAACACAGGACCACAGGACACACACTTTGAGGCACCGTTCATGATTGTTGGTGCTGAACGGTTACGCTCTGTTTACATTTGGCATTAAAATGCAACCCAAACCCATTCATTTCACAAAGATTTGCTTTGAACCTACACCAGTTTTAGACTTGTTTTATGTGGATGAATGTGAACACACTGCATTCTGATCTGATTGGCTTGACTGATCACTGAGATTAAGTTCATGTCAAGTGTAAACAGGGCCAAAACATTTAGGGTTTGTTTAAATCTTTAATAAGGGGTGAGAACAGGCATGCTCCTGAGAGTACACGTGTGAGAGATTTTGTTTTAGTAACGCTGAGTAATCTAAAGAAACTACAATGCTGCGTAATCCTGCAAGATCAAACAAAAGCAGATCTGCCGATGTCTGAGATTTTCCTGGTAGGGCACAGCAGTCATGTTGTGGTGAGAGAGAGAGGCAGACTCATCTCACACATTTCACCATCCAAACAAATCACTCTCCTTAATTAAACTCCAGGGGCCAAAATGTTGCTGAATCACAATGAATTCTCCTCATTAATAACTACAGTAAACCCTGGAGGCAGATGAGAGGTGAGAACAAAGTAAAGCCAGATTGAGTCTCTCTAATGTACCGACTTCAAGTCAAGGTTAAAAAAAGTGCCTAAAGTGGATATTTCCTCATACATCAGAGGCTGCTCTGCCAGACATGATACGCCTAGTTCTTGGTTATAACAAACATCACCACTGACTGTGGCCCGCAAACTCCAGCGCGAACTACATTACTATTGTTAATTAATCAGGTTTATTTACACCCTCAAACATTCAACTTTTCTTTAAACTTGACTTGCACCGTTTATCATCCCCTAATATGTTCAGCTTGGTCTTTTCCACTCAGGCTTACGATTTTTAACTGGGGCAATAAAAACAAACTGTGGAATGCGTGTCACATTGCAATGCGTGGAATGTGACATTTGACCTTATTTTTATCTCCTTGTTGCCAGGAAAGTGACAGGAAACTGAGGCTGCAGTGCATCTGAGTAATAATCCCCCACATTCTAATAAACAGACAAATGTATTGCATTCAAAATATCTACCTTTGTAAACCATTGTTGGTTTTGTTACAGTTTCATTTTTCTTTTTTTAAATCTTCCTTAAATTTGTAGTACTCTTTTTGTTTTTTTTTGTTTTTTCGTAGTATTTGTAGTACACTTCAAATCAATAAAATCATTTCCATGGTAACTCACAAGTGGAAAAAGTTCATGATAAAAACAGTACAGAATTGCAGCGGCCAGATTTAAACAGCTTTGGAGCTGGATTGAAAGTGCATTGCCTGTCAATCAAATAGCAGCCAACGTCAGATGATGCAAGTCAACTGCCGCGCCAGCCTTACACATGCACGACAAACATCAGCCATCTTGGAAAGCCTCCGACAGTCGGCCCATTTCACAGTCGGCTGGCAGTGCTAATGGCTTTTTTCAGCACGCGAGAAAGCACAACTCAATCAACTCCTCCAAGACAGGAACAATCAGAGCAGGCAAAAGGCAGAAGCACAACAACAGAAGCTTTTTCTCTGAAACAAATACCATTTCTTCTTACGTGGATGAGAAAAAGGGGACAGATATAGGAAATAACTCCCAGGTGACTGTTTTATTTAGTTCATGAGCCTTTTAAATAATTTTATTAAAAGAGCAGCTTAAGAAGATTTGCTTGTGATTTGATCTTTGTATTATTTTACAGAGCCCATCATTTTTATCTTAACACACGACTTCTATTCACAAGGTAAAATAGGGTGTCATTTGCCAGGTTGCTGCAGATTTAACAGCAGCACCACACAATATCATTATAGGAAACACTGAGCAGTGTAGAAAGTTTGAGTTAGGAGCAGGCTAAGAGAGACAGAGAAAGAGAACAAGAGAGAGTCTGGCAGTCCATGTGACCCAAATGACTGTTGCCACTGTCAATTGATGTGAAAACTTCTGGCTGAGGAACAGTGGACTGCAGCAGCCTCTGTGACCCAATGAGAAACCAATAACACATACACTGTCTCAAAGCCCAATGGATCTCCATCAGCCTTATAGCCCGTGTCTGAAGGAAGAAATGGGTTTTTGCTTTATTACTGTAACTTCTCCGCACAATAATGGCTTTTCACCCCCTCTGTCACCTCTCTTTAGATCAGCGACGAGAAGTAACTAACGGAAAGTAGTGACTCTACTAACTTAACTACATTCTTCAGTTAGTATGACAGTCGCTCGGCTGCTTTCAAAAGACTGTAGCTTTTTTCAATAACACATTGCTGCTTTCAACAAGGACTGCTGTAGCATCACAAAATTCTACAATGAATTTAAAAACATTGCCCCTTTAAATAGCTTCAGTGTAGCGTAGCTACTTTTTGTTAGTAGCTTGTATCTAACTATGCCAAAAGTAAAGCTCAGCTGCAGTTTAACTACTTTGAATTATGATCTAGCTTGTAGTTTTAAAAGCCACAGTTTCAACGCAGTAGTATTTAGGAGTTGAATCTGCATCTCCTAGAATCTGTTCTGGCAAAATCTGTTTATTTGCAATAAAGTCAATTAAATGTGACTGGCAAATTTGCAGCATACTGTTTGCCATTCAGCTCATTTGCATGTGAAAACATAAACTTGCTGCAAATCTGCTGCAATGTTCGTCAGTCGTTTGCCAGCACACTACATTACAGAGCCTGAAGCCAAGACAGATCCAGTTTACACATTAAATTTAGGAAGCTGACGTTTACTTTGAAACAGATCTTTAGTGCCTCATTCTGACTTAACAGTGCCACTTTGAACTACCATTCCTGGTTCTCACATGTCACACCTCCACAATGGTGTCTTTAACCCCACTGAACTTTCTGGAAAATTGCCTATTTAAACGACAAAAGCTTGTCAATCCAAACACTCACCCAAGCACTTGTAGGGAACCACGATGTGGGCATGACCCTTGCACTGTTTCTTGTCCTTTTTGCACCAGTTCTCAATCTTGACTGGCTGGTTGGCTTCCACCACATTTGTGATCTGCAGTTCAGGATACATCTAAAGGGAGGACACCAGAGACAGCTTCAGTCAGAACAGGAGGCAGTGATCCGTTCTTCCCAATCTCAGGACGCCATCTGCTTGAGGAACTAACTAACGTGATTTACTCTCTCCTGAAATGCCATTATAAAAAGACAGCCATGAACAAGCTCAAAATGTATTGTAGAAAGAGAACGGTTATTTTTCATGTATCCACTCTCATAATAGATTATATCAACATCTGATCCTGTTGACCAAACAGGGTGTTTGATATAGCTGGGGGACAGGATGTTCAGTGAACAGGGTGTTGGGACAACAGAACTATGAATCTATCAGATTGAAACTATCACCATTGCACCTTTGAGCAAAACACTTAACCCCAAAAGTGTACTGTAATAGAATATAGTTGACAGAAAGCAATAAGACACACTTCATGCTGTGCCTAAGAACAGACAACACTTAACCATGGTAAAATCACAGTAACAGGTCTTAAGTGATATATTACTTTAATAAAATAGTGGCAACTCTAATACACTAAAAGATACTAATCCACAAAAACAACTACAGTTCTTATAAATGGTAATAATATTCAAAATAGTGATAGATTTCAAGCAGGCCAATGACCATGCTTAGTTTGCTGATAAACTAAGCACGTCACAACAGCCAAGTCTACAGACATTTTCCTTTTTCAAGTACTTTTAGTCAATTTTAAGATAGTATTCTCTAAAATTCCGCTTTTTTAATCAATGTGAAGCATTGTATGCAACTAATTGTTCTTTCATAATCTGACATATTATATAATGAAACAGGATTTTCAATAAAATATTTAGAGCAGGATTTAATTTGATATGTCAGGAGTGGATTAAATTGTGAAAATGGGATTTACATAGCTGAATGGAGCTAGGTGATAACAGCAGAAGATTCTGAGGTAGAGAAAGTTTTAATTTGACTGCAAAACATTTTTTCAAGGGTGCACCCTCACTGTACCCTCCCTACAGGGCTCAAGCCAGCAGCCTGATTACAACTTCTGAGTCTTAACCACTACCCCACAGCACCCCAATCAATTCGCTTGCCACTGTACGTGTTGTGTGACATTATTTTACCTCCTGACAGTACTGCAGCACGCCCTCTTTGGTTGCAACACAGGTCTTGGTTCCGGAAGGGTCCGGCTCCCAACGGCCGGTCTGAATGTTAATGTGCATGTTGAGTTTGCCGCAGAACATGGCGATCTGCGGCTCTGCCACCGCAAATCCGGTACCTGCGTTGGCTGCCAGCGCCTGTGAAGCAAACAGAGAGCCAGGTGAGAAAAAGAACAAAAAAAAGTTAATAGCATCCTCATTACAGGCCAATAAAAGTGGAGCAGGTCCAGACCTGCCATAAGGAACCCATGGGGGTCTGGACGCATTGCTGGAGTTCTCCTGTAATGATTGATTTGACCCAGACATGGAAAAAGGGCCTTTAACTCTCAATAAATTTTTTTACATTGCTGACCTGATCTAATGGCTAATCCATTAAAAGGTGCTCAGCTAATAGAGCTTTTATATACATGGTGAAATGGAGGAATACTAGTTTTTTGTTTAAAAAGGCTGGAACAAGACATCAAATACCTTTTGTAAATAGCCTAAAAGCCTCATTAGTCACATTCTGACAAAACTATGATTTGCAACTTGTATTAACAAGCATTACTAGCTGGTGACAGGTAATATAATGGCAGAGAAAATAATGACAGTTTGCTACCTCTATTTCTGTATACTATATTAGAATGTATATTTTATGCATGTATGCTTAGTAGAGCCCCCAAATGACCTACCAAATCTACTGTAAATAGGACACACACTGCACAGAATACTGTGTGTCACAATTCAAGTGACTTGACTTCTCATTTCCAATGTGATGAATGAATTATAATCAAGTACAGCTGATTTTCAACATTTCTCATTTGAGGTCTTAGGTCACAATTTTTACAAAAAATTAAATTTAAGATGCAAAATAACCCTTTTATTTCTAAGCTGACAATCAGACACTTAGCAAACATGTTCTTATAGCTAACAAAGACAGAAAGAATGCCACAAAACGCCAATTTCGATTTCATGAGGTCTTTAAAAACAAGACCTCAGTATGTCTATTTTGTATAATGCAAGATGATTTACAAAAGACACTGATAAAGTACAAGAAGTGTTATCTCTAAAGACATGTTTCACATGCTCTAGGGTCACTGTCTGTCCTATTAGAGAGATTTTAACTTAATTTGGTGTGTTTGCTTATGCATGCAATGTATACAATACATACATTGCTTCCTGAATTCCATCAATATGTGGACTTTGCAACGAGAGGAAAGAACGTGCTGGATCTTGTTTATACAAACATCTCTGGTGCGTACCATGGGGAGCCCCGCCCCCACCTTGGCTACTCAGACCACATCTCTGTTATGCTAATCCCAGCATATTGACCGCTAGTCTGCTCCAACCAGAAACTGTGGATGACTGCAGAGGTGCATGCACTACTGAGGACCAGAGACTCTGCCTTCAGAGCAGGCGACAAAGCGGCCCTAAGAACAGCGAGGGCCAAACTGTCCAGGGGTATCAGAAAGGCAAAGCGCACATGCTCAGAAAATCCACAATCATTTCAAGACCAGCAAAGACACACGGCGCATGTGGCAGAGCATCCAGGCCACCACCAACTACAGGACTACATCACCTGCCTGTGACAGTGATGCCTCCCTCCCAGATGCGCTAAACAACTTCTACACTCGGTTCGAGGCACAGAATGCCGTGACCCCTCCCCTTAATGATCAGGTGCTGTGTCTAACCACGGTCGATACGAGGAAGATGCTACATAGTCAACCCGCGGAAGGCTGCTGGTTCAAACAACATTCTGTTGGGTCTAAACACCTCCCTCTGCAACTGGATCCTGGACTTCCTGACTGGGAGAACAGCACCTCCGACACCAACACATTGAGCACCGGAGCCCCTCAAGGTTGTGTGCTCAGCCCATTGCTGTTCACTCTGCTGACTCACGACTGTGTGGCAATGTAGAGCTCGAATCACATAAGTTCGATAGACACAACCGTGGTAGGTCTCATCAGCAAGAACGACGAGTCAGCATACAGAGAGGAGGTGCAGCGGCTAACACACTGGGACTTACTATGCCCACAGTCTGTCCCAATAGTCATTGTACTATCTTGTGCTGTCTGCACGTTTGCACTTGTGCACTTTATGTATATATATATTGTTTAAATTATGTAGCCCTTGCATGTCTGTGATGTTCAGTGTTTGTCTCAATCTTGCACCTTAGGCTGGAAAAACATTGTTTTGTTTCACCATGCATATGTATGTGGTTGAAATTAGGGCTGGGCGATAAATCGATTTTATCGATTAACTCGAATGTGTAGTTTACATCGATTTGCTTGAATGAAAATCGATTTTCTCTTTAACGTAATATGCAGACGCTCCCCTCTGAGCTCCCGTAGAATGGGCTCAGCCCTCCCCCGCTCGCGTTTGCCATATTATAGATGCACAAACAATATGGCAGCGAGCAGGGAAGAACTCATTCCGAAAAAAGTCATGTGTAATCTGGCAATGGTTCGGTTTTGCGGTGTCAGACGAACAACAAACAACACCCCGCTGCAAAGTGTGTTTGAAGTCTGTTGCTAGCAAAGGTA